>JAZHYW010064055.1:0-54043 GCA_037355805.1 Ixodes ricinus
CACGCGCTACACTGAAGGAAGCAAGCGTGTTTTTATCCCTGTCTGCCAGAGACTAGCGGTATACCCGTGGAACCTCGCCTCGTTGATTGGGATAGGGGCTTGCGAATTGTTCCCCTTGAGCAGGGAATTCCCGAGTAAGCGCGAGTCATAAGCTTCGCGTTTCGATTCACGATCCCTGCCCTTTGCGCACACACCGCCCGATGCAGCTACTACCGATTGAATGATTTAGTGAAGGTCACCGGACTGCGATGCCAGAGGCTTGTCACCTGGTTGCGCGATTCGTCGTTGGAAAGATGTCCAAACGGTCATTTAGAGGAAGTAGAAGTCGTAACAAGGTTTCCGTAAGGTGAACCTGCGGAAGGATCATTACCGGATCTTTTGCATCCTTATTTGTTCTTCCTCTTGTACGACGGGGATGGACGACTGGATGTTCAAATTATCTGGCTTAGCCGACCCGACAACAAGCTTGGATGCCGTCGAGGTACGGCGACAAAGCTAACCAAACTGTGGTTCGGATGTGCTTTCTACTGGGTGAGCCTCCGTTCCTTTCAATGATCTGCATGGCGGGAAGCCCGCCTGCTGCCTCGATTGTGAGGAGATTCCGGTGCACCGGGACAATCCGTGGACGCCACAAAGGCGCATCGCCCCCATTTTCTCTTCTCGGGGATGCTTATCGTTGTTTTTTTGAAATAAACAGAGGCGTTTGAAGAGAACGCTGCTTCTTGCGCTTTCGAGATGGCACGGGATGTGCGGAAAGCTGCAGAAAAACATATTTGACTGTTCGGCACTGATTGACAAAACCTAAACGCATCTCTCGCGGTTGAGATCACTCTGGTTTCTCGGGTCGAGTGAAGAACGCGACAACTACGAGACTTGATGTGGATGCAAGTGACACTGGGCACTTACTCTTTGAGGCACCTGTGCGGCCTCAGGCCTATCCGGCTGGCCTCAGATCTTATGCCGAAGAGGTGGGATCCTTATATCAAGAGAAGTGGCGCGCTGCCTCGTTTGGCCTGTGTCGGATCGCGGGCAGCACGCATATTTATGCTTTCTTGCGTTGCGTTCTCACGTTCTCGGAGCGGTTGAAGAGAGTGGAGCGATCGCGAGTTGAGGGTGCCCGATGCGCGCGCGCTGACGAGTCCTCGTCGGTGGTTTTAATCGAAGACTGCGCTTGAAACGACTGAAACTCGAGTGGGGACGCTGTTTGTGGAGTATCCCGTCGCCTTGCGTTGAGCGGCAGCGTCGACGTGCGTTGGGGATGTTGAAGCGGTTCACCACCGATCGATTCTGCTGCTTTCTTTGTTGGCGTGGATGCTGTTCAAAAGCAAAACCTTCTCTTTGGATGGGCGGAGTTCGATTGGCGCGTTTGAAAGCTTCGCGGCGTCGCACATTCAAAAAATCTCATGTGGCGTTGATTTGCACACAAGACTTCCTGCATCGAAGGAAGAGAGCGTGAAACGTTTCTGGGAGGAAGGTTACGTACCGTCCGCCAGCCTTCCGTCAGTCCAAGACCTTCAGCGTCCCGATGAATACTGGAGGCCATCCAGTAGAAAATGCCGTTGGATTTATGGCGGCTTTTCTTTTTGTCAGTCATGCTTGATGCAAAGCGTGTATTACAACAAACACTTTGTCATGTCACCTTGTTACAGAGGTAAGGAGGCTCACGAGCTTGTCTGAAGCGCAAATCAATCAAAAGATTGTCGACCTCCATCCCGGGCGAGTGCAACCGCTGGTGCCCAACCTCATCACTAAGCGGAGGAAAAGAAACTGACAAGGTTCCCTTAGTAGCAAGGCGGCCGAGCGGGACCCTAGCACGCGCCAGATCCCTCGTGCTTGCGGCTTGATCCGGAAATGTGGTGTATGAGAGGTAACGATTCCCAGAGTTTTACGAGTGGTGCAAGTCCCTGACAGGCTGCAGCCCAAGTGGGCTGCCAGGCCAAGCCTCGCCACTGCTCTCTCCGGGATGGAGCCTCCGATGAGTCAGGTGCCTGAGTGCAGCCTAATTGGGTGGTGAAACTCCATCGGGCTCATCTACGTCCGAGAGACCGATAGTTCACAAGTACCGTGAGAGGAAAGTTGAGAAAGAACTTTGAGGGGGAGTTCAAAATGCGGTGAAACAGCTTGAGAGTAAGCCCAGGTTTGGGCCCTGGCGGCTCGAGGCGGTGGGATTCAGTCTCAGTGTGGCGTGGAACTTGGTGGCTCAGCGTCTTGGCTCTGACGGGCTCTCCTTGTGGGGGCCGTTCCAGCTGCCCGCGCGGTGCCGCTGCCTCCGGAACGCATTTTCCACCGTCGGTAGGACGCCGCGACGGAGCGCGGGTACGCCTTCGAGAGCGACTTTGAAGTCCGGCGCATGGAGGTGACGGCGGCGGCCTTGTTTTGGCTGCTGCGTGGGAGTTATGCCTGGCGGTAATCGAGTACGTCCCTGCCGAGGCCTGCCTGGGCTACTCGCTTCAGGGAGGCCCGAAGCGATGCACCTCCGGATCGCGGGCGGGAGACCCGGCTGGGTTCAGCGGGTCGCCCGCAGCCTGCCGCCAGGTACCGCCCGTGACGGATTTGCCGGTGTTGCGAGCGCGGAACCGGCAGCCCGGTTCTTGCATGGGAGGTTTTGCGTCATGGTTGGCGGCGAGTAGGTCGGTAACCCACCCGACCCGTCTTGAAACACGGACCAAGGAGTCTAGCTGTGCGCGAGTCAATGGGTCCCTCAAAGCTGAAGCTGCAAGCCGACGCCTGCAAGCCGCGCTGACCTTCGTGCCGCGCCGAGTTGCGCGATCCCGGGCAGCCCAGGGGTCGATGAAGGAGCAGCAGCGGCCGCGCCCTACACGACGCTCGTCGTTGGGGGCGGCGCTAGGCGCGCTGCGTTGGCGCACCGAAGATGGCGGGTACTACGCCGGGCTGAGGACGAGGCAGAGGAAACTCTGGTGGGAGTCCGAAGCAGCTACAAACGTGCAAATCGATCGTCACGACCGGTAGCGGGGCGAAGACTGATCGAACCATCTAGTAGCTGGGTTCCCTCCGAAGTTTCCCTCAGGATAGCTGGCGCTTGCTGCCGAGACCGAGTCACACCTGACGCGAAGCCAGACCGATTAGAGGCATTGGGGTGCAACATGACCTCAACCTGATTCTCGAAGCTTTTCAATGAGAGTGTGTCGGAGGCCTTCTGAAGGTCTGGGAGCCTCCGAAGCGATGATGAAGTGCCAAGTGGGCCCGCTTTGGTACGCGGGAGCTGGCGCTGTGGGATGAACCAAACGCCGGGGTGAGCGCCGATGCGGGAGCGCTCACCGAGATCCGTGAAGGGTGTTGGTTGCTTAAGACCGCCAGGACGAGCGGCCATGGAAGTCGGAACCCGCTAAGGAGTGTGGCAACTCGCGCCGAAGCAACTGGCCCCGAGATGGATGGCGCTCTAGTGTCGAGCCTATCCCCGGCCGCTGTGTTCGTGAAGGTCTTTCGGCCCCATCGTGATGTGTTGTGCATGTGCGTGTGTCAAAGCCTCTGGATAAAAGAAGAAGAAGAAAAAAAGTACATGTCCTTTTGTTTTTCTTTTCTTGCTTTTTTGTGATTTAACATGTGGTAAGTATGTATGACACACCATCTTTGTCTTGATTTTCTTGAATCGTGTTTTTTTTTTTTTTCGCTTTCTTAGCAAAAACTTTACTTTCCGCCAGAGTTGTCGGGCCCGAAAAATTTTTATTGGATTGGATTCGGTTCCGGTTCACTGCTTACGGTTCAGTTCCGGGGAGGCAGAAAGTTAACCGTTTTTGAAAGCAAATAAACACACATATATATATATATATACATATATATATATATATATATATATATATGTATGTATGTATGTATGTATGTGTCACACACGCCATTTTCCATTGTTTTTTTTTTTGTTTTTTTGTTATTATCATCATTTTTCTTGGTAAGATCAAAAAACACTAGATCTGTCATTTGTACATCTTCCCTGATCTCGTATGTACCCCATGTCCTTCCCCATGCTGGGACTTGCATGTATTCACACCTTCTCTCCCAGGCACAGATGAATTGCTTGTCTTGCAAGGAAGAGAAAACCTGTCATTTTGACCTCCGTTGGGTGTAGCAAGTGTCAATGTTCCTCTGTACTCGAATGTAGTCACTACGCCCTCCCTCATTTTTGCACCGGCAATCATGCATATGTACGTGTATGTATCTGGCTGCTTTCACGATAATAATGAAATAATATATATGATTCATTACATAGAAGAGCATAGTGCATTTGCGGAGGATTTTGCGCTACCTGTGAAATACGCATCTAACTGCTCGATTGTCTTCTAGCAATTTCTGAAACCTTTAGACGAATAGTGCATTTCGCTCGTAGACGAAGACACGAATGCTGCAGGCAACCAGGCGACAGGCGGTCAAGACGCACGCAATTTAAAATCCCGTACATATTTTAAGATGCATGGGCGTCTTACTCACACATGCACGATTTTTATTTCTTATATTATTATTATTTATACATGCATATATATATATATATATATATATATATACATGAAGGAATGCGGCGGACAATGCTATCAAACGGCGAAAAAGGCAATTTGAAACACGTCGCACGTCACTAGAAAATGCCACATCCTAAACGTAAGATACGCAATATCCCTACACTACCGGGATAGCTTCTCCAAATCCAACTCTTTTAACTCGTGTCGCTCAAGTCTCGGCAACAGCTAGCTCGTACAGGCAGCGCGCGACGCCAACCGGTAACATTATATAATTTATTATTGGCACTTTGGACGTGATTAATTCGAGACTGCTTTGCGGTCGCATAAGAGGAGCGTTCCTCCCCAATTGAAAACGAAGAGGGCGATTGCAATAGAGCCGAAATCGCGTGGAAGCGAAAGAAATTCGATCTAACCTACCAACCCGACACTGAAAATCAGGCTACATCTCTAGTTATTCAGTTTGAAAGCGGTGGCTAGTCGCAGAGTACAATAGCGTAAATTGATGAAGCTCTCAGCTCAGTTCAGAGGGCAGAACGCAGTGTCGGAAATCATCACGAGCTAACCGCCAGAAACACGCGCATGTTACAAATCGCGGGCTTTGCACTTGACTTCGCTTGTCCCGGTACTTTGTAGTAAGCAGAAGCAGGCCTACCCTTCCCAATGACACGGAAGGAGATTATAAATAGAGAACCGAAAAATTCACCTGGAAAAGAATTCGTTTTCTTATCAAGCTTGAGACAAAAGCCCATACATGTCCAGTGTTCCGTTTGAAAAGGGCTGCCGGTCCTCGCAAGGTACGTAGGCTAAATTGTTCGGCTCTCGGCCAGTCGACAAGCGCACGAAAGGCCGTGTCGCAGAGTCGTACGGCTAACCCCTAACTGCATATTTCAAAATGGCGTAGCTGCACTTGGTCCCTTATGTCGGTACTTTAGTGAAACGAGAGCGGCGTTCGTTCAGCTGAACCGAAATTAAACGAATAATTCGGTGAACAAATGAAAAATCGCTTCTTATCAAGCTTGCCATATTGCGGCACGCGAAGATTTGGAGTATTCAATTTCAAAGCGCTGCTTGTGGCGAAGTACTATAGGCGCAAGTGGCTTTCTCGCGCAGTGCGCAAGCTGGGAGGTAACGTTCCTGAGAGTTTTTAGCGGTGGTGCAAGTCCCCTGACAGGGCTTGACCCAGAGTGGGTGCCAGGCCCGTCTCCGCCACTGCCTCTCGGGATGGAACCTCCCCGTGAGTCGGGTTGCTGAGAGTGCAGCCCTAATTGGGTGGTAAACTCCATCTAAGGCTAAATACGTCCGAGGAGACCGATAGCTCATCAAAGGGCCGTGAGGAAGTTGAAAAGAACTTTGAAGAAGAGTTCCAGAGTACGGCAAGAACACTTTGATGAAACGGGTGGGCCCTCGAGCTGCTCGAGGGCGGATGGGGTCAGCCTCGGCGGCGTGGAGGCGGTGTCAGTCGCCCTGGTTTGCATGGGCCTCTCCTTGTGGGGCCCGTTCCGGCTACCGCGCGGTGCCGCGCACTCGGACGCATCTTCCACCCGCCGGTGAGACGCCCTTGACGGTTACGGGTACCCCTTCAAGGGCGACTTCGAGTCCGGCCGCTGGAGGTGCACCGGCGACGGCCACATGGGCGGCTGTCGTGGGAGTTATCTCCTGGCGGCGTGTCGAGTACGTCACCCTGCCCGAGCCTCTCTTCATGGCCACCCTCAGGGAGGCCCGAGAAACGATGCCCTCGGATCGCGGGCGGAAGCCGCCAGGTCAGCGGGTCCGCCGCCTATCTTGCTCAGGTATTAGCCTCGGCGTTCGGTGCTCGCGCAGGGAACCGGCAGGCCGGCGCTCTCGCCGACGGAGGCGCTTGCGTCATGGTTGGCGGCGAGTAGGTCGGCCAACCCGACCGACGTCTTGCTCGCGGATCAAGGAGTCTGCCCTCATTGCCGGTCGATGGGTCCTCGTTACGCAGAGATGCAATCGAAACGTGATAGGCGCGGCCTCGCAGCCGCTTGCTGAAGTTGCGATCCCGGGTCGCCCAGGGGTCCGATGAAGGCGACAACGGCCTCGTCGCGCTCCGCGGACGTCGGCGCTAGACGCCTGCACGTTGGCACGAAGATCGGTAGACATCGGGCAGGATCGTGGCAGAAGGAAACTCTGCGTGAGGGTCCCAAGCCTTCTGACGTGCAAATCGATCGTCCGTACGGAGGTATTGGGCGTGAGGCTCAATCGAACCCTCTGGTAGCTGGTTCTACTCCGAAGTTTCCTCAGGATGCTTTGGCGCTTGCTGCCGAGACCAGTCACACCTCGGTAGAGCGAATGATTAGAGGCATTGCGGGTCGAAACGGCCTCAGCCTATTCTCAAACTTTCAAGGCGCCGTGTCAAGGCCTTCTGGTCCGAGGCCTCCAGGAAGCGATGAGATGCGTTCGTGGGCCACTTTGGCCAAGCAGAACTAGGCGCTGGGACCGTAGACAACGCCGAGGTAGGCCTTACGATGTCAGGACGCTCGCGAGATCCCATGACGAGGCGTTGGCTTAGCCTAAAGACAGCGGGATCTTGGTGGCCATGGAAGTCGGAACCGCTAAGGAGTGTGCAACAGCTCACCTGCCGAAGCAACTAGCCCCGAAAATGGATGGCGCTCTAGTGTCGAGCCTATCCCGGCCGCTGCCGGCAGATGCACGCAAACAAGGGGTGCTAAGCTGCAGCGAGTAGGAGGGCCGCTGCGGTGAGCGTTGAAGGTGTCGGGCGTGAGCCCACCTGGAGCCGCCGCTGGTGCAGATCTTGGTGGTAGTAGCAAATACTCAAGTGAGAACCTTGAGGACTGAAGTGGAGAAGGGTTCCATGTGAACAGCAGTTGAACATGGGTCAGTCGGTCCTAAGGGAAAGGAGAAGTTCTTTCCGAAGCGGGAGCACTTTTGCAGTGGAGAGAGCCCCGCAGTGACCGAAAGGAATCGGGTTAATAATCCCGAACCCGGACACGGAGATTGGTCCTTCGGGGCCCAGTGCGGTAACGCAAACCAGCTCGGAGACGCCGATGCGAGCCCCGGGAAGAGTTTTCTTTTCTCTGTAAGGAGATCGAGTCCCTGGAATGGGTTCGCCCCGAGATAGGGATGGTGGCTCCGTAGAGCAGTGCGGCTCTTGCGCTGTCCGGTGCGCTCGCGTCGGCCCTTGAAAATCCGAGTGAGGGAGTGTGATTTTCGTGCCGGACCGTACCCACATCCGCAGCAGGTCTCCAAGGTGAACAGCCTCTAGTCGATGGACCAATGTAGGTAAGGAAGTCGGCAAAACGGATCCGTAACCTTGGGATAAGGATTGGCTCTGAGGACTGAGCCGGTCGGGCTGGGGACCTGAAGCAGGAACGGCACTGCACCGGGACTGGGCGGGGCTCGCCGTTCACGCGGCGCGGCCAAGCCCGGACCAGCGTCGGGACCTTCCTGTGGAAAGCCTCAGCTGCGCGGCGTCTGAGGGCTTCGTGCCCAAAGTGCTATGCTTCGGCCGGCAAAAAACAGTCAACTCAGAACTGGCACGGACCGGGGAATCCGACTGTCTAATTAAAACAAAGCATTGCGATGGCCGCTGGTCGGTGTTGACGCAATGTGATTTCTGCCCAGTGCTCTGAATGTCAACGTGAAGAGATTCATCAAAGCGCGGGTAAACGGCGGGAGTAACTATGACTCTCTTGTGGTAGCCAAATGCCTCGTCATCTAATTAGTGACGCGCATGAATGGATTAACGAGATTCCCACTGTCCCTATCTACTATCTAGCGAAACCACAGCCAAGGGAACGGGCTTGGAAAAATCAGCGGGAAAGAAGACCCTGTTGAGCTTGACTCTAGTCTGACTCTGTGAAGAGACATGAGAGGTGTAGCATAAGTGGGAGGCCGGTGAACCCTCGCGGTTGTGCCGTGCCGCCAGTGAAATACCACTACTTTCATCGTTTCTTTACTTACTCGGTGAAGCGGAAAGCGGACCATGAGTGTCCACGCTTCTAGCACTAAGTGCAAGGCCCTTCGTTGGCCCGCACGATCTGTTCCGAGGACAGTGTCAGGCGGGGAGTTTGACATGGGGCGGATGACATCATGGGCCACATGCCTCCGTCAGAGGGCAACACTACTCACATACTTACCTGTATTGACAGATTTGCTCGTTGGCCAGAGGACTTTCCCGATTCCAAAGAGGTGCAGCTGCTACCGTCGCACAGGTATTCGTGAGCGGATGGGTGGCAAGGTTTGGTGTACTATCCAGCATAACAACAGAATCGGTGCCCAACGAAGATGCACGCAACATCACTATCATCCAGGCTGCCAAAAGGCATGGTTGAAAGATTCCATTCGATCACTCAAGTCATCACTCAAGGCACAAGTGATCCAACACATTGTGCCAGACACCTGCCTCTAGTTCTCCTTGGACTTCGATCGGCAGTCAAAGCTGATCTCAACTGCAGCCCAGCAGAGCTCGTTTATGGCACCACTCTACGCCTTCCCAGAGATTTTTTTACCCCGACCGATCATAAAGTCGAGCTTGTATCCGGAACCTTCGACTAGCGAACTAAAAGCTCTCAGGAGACAAGTTCGGGCAGTGCAGCCAAGGTGCAACAAAGGCCGTCGATTTATGTGACCACAAGATCTTCAAACATCCACGCACGCTTTCGTCCGACGAGATGCGGTTCGAAAGCCGTTACAGCAACCATATGACGGACCCTTTCAAGTCATGGAACGACGAGACAAGCATTTTCTCCTGGATTTAGGTGGTCGAACAGACACCGTATCTGTTGACCGACTTAAACCGGCCCACTTGGCAACGGCCACCAAGACTCGCCCAACTCGTCATATTTCTGCTAGCCAACCGTCTGCATTTCCTTTTTCCACCACTACACACAAGCTCCTCCGTCGTCACGTCACGTGGGCTACGCCTCTCTGCACCCTGCTTTCCTAGGAGGGGGCACCTGTAGTGGACTATAGTAGGAGACGACGACGAGACCAGAATGAGGACCAGAGCACGAGACTGACGAGAGCTCGTGTGGTTAGTCCGCTGCAGATATCATTCGGAACCACTTCGTTATTTTAGGAGCATTAAACGAGTTATAAGTCTAAAGGCATGCCTTTTGGACTCTGCACAGCATCACCAGCAACCTTCCATCGTGTCACTGACACTCTGCTGGTTGGCCTGAAATGGCAGAACTGCCTCGTATACCTGACGATGTTAAAGTATTCGTTTCGAGATTTCGACGGGCACCTGAAAAGACCTCGAGCTGTGCTTCGGGCGATTGAGACAGCTGGACTCACGCTCAAGCCGACGAAATGTCGGTTTGCTTAGCGGTGAAATGAAGTTCCTGGGTCACATTGTGAGCAGCGAAGGTGCATGCCCTGGTCCTGCAAAAACATCCGCCGTAGCCACATTTCCCCGCCCATTGAGATGAAAGCGGTTTAGAAGATTTCTTGGACTTTGTGCCTACTATATCGACGCTTGGTGGTGAGAAATAAAGGACCAGGAAGAGCACGCGGACGGCTTGGGGAGCACACGAGACTTAGGCACCATAGTCGGTGTTCCGCAAACGGCTCCTCCGGTACAGGACACGTCTCGGGTCCCTTCCTCCACATAAATTTGGTGCCCGAAACCCCTCGAGGGCGACATGGATCGCCTGCGCAGGACCCTACGGCGTTGTCCGCTCCGCCAGCAGCAGGACGATTTCCCAGCTGGACGATCTTATCCAGAACCGGAACACAACAGAGCTTGACTTGCGGCTCCCACTCGGCCTATCTCATCCAGAAGCAGACAAAGCCTGAGCGGCCTGGACGGGATATCCTGACATCCACAATCGACGACGACGCGGAGAACGAAATCGAGGAAGCAGGGGATTACAGCACGGGGATTAGCCACGGCATCACGCGCGCCTTCGTTACGCCCTGGACAAACTAAACCAGCCCACGATCATCGCCACGCGTGTGCACGCGCCCTAACCGACACACTGCTGCACAGCGGCCACGCCCCAGCACCGAAACCCTGGGCAGTCTTTCCTCCCACCGGAACCGTCCCTACAGCACCCGCTCATGGCAGTCATCAAAAGGTCGCCCTTCCCAAACTCGAGGTACCTACTTTTGCCCGGGAACATCAGTGATTGGCAGAAATTTTGGGACCGTTTTGATGTCTGGTCACAGAAATCCCGATCTCCTCCCATCGAGAAATTTAAGTACCAGCATCGCAGCCTGCCTCACTCACAACGCAAAGCGGGCTGTTGAGAGGCATTCGTCTCTCCGAGCAGGAGCCCATGACCTTGCGGATTCGTACACTTCATGACGAGATTTGGAAGACGTGATATCTTGATCGACGAACATTAACCAGCTACTGAATCTCCCGAAAATAAGCAGCTGCAAGAAACGTCACCCAACTACCACGTCAGCTGTTCAGAGGCGCCATTCGCTTCTGCACAACATCTCTAGAGAGCTTGAATGTTGCGCCCAACAACTACGCGGTGGTTCTTCATCGTTAGCAGCGGTGAGAGCCTCTTCCAGAAGACCTGGCACTCATGCCGCACAGAAAATGAGGAAAGCGCGACGCAGCAGACAGCCCCAACTTGCGCTCGAGATGGCGCCCAGACGATCAAGTTCAAGCTTATCATGACGTTTCTTCAAATCCAGATAGAGATACGAGGAGAGGAAGAGCGCATGGAACAACCTACTCAGGCATCCCCGAAGGCACACCACACCAGCCGAACTTCCAAACTGAGTTCATGTCGAACCGATCCATCTGCACTGGCACAGATCAACGAACCGGTTCACCGCCGAGTCCTTTCGTGTCCGCTCCGTGCGCTCCGCCAAACACGACGTTCAGAGCTGCCAGGTTACTATCGACCAGGAAAAACGATTAAAGGCGTTTATACTCCAACGTAACGTCGACGGGCGCGGCGTAGCGTAGCGCGCGCAGATATTGATTGGCCACAGCTCTCGAGTTCTGGTTGCCGGCCATGAAGGCGCGCGTTCTGCGCTGCCGCGTTCACTGCGCTCAACGTCGGAGTATATACGGCTCACACAGGCACGCTGCACTGCTTTGAGTGGGCCAAACGGATTCCACATCGCCGGTGCCTGCCGCACAGCAAGGAGCCTAACCTGTACCGCTTGCGGAAGGCACCACCCTCAGCCATTCTGCGCCGACATTTTCCCGACACCCCTCGAGCTGCGCAAAGGGCATCCGGTCTGGCTCAAGAGGCTCTACTCCAAACTCTGCGGCAGTTATTGGTGCCCCAACGAATGCGCTGCTCGGGACTCTCGATTCTACTTCAAACAGAACCAAGTGTGGGCTTCTTCGCTCCATGCAAGAGAGTCCCTGTCCGAATATTGCTGGACAGCGGCAGTCAAAGTACTTTCGTGCGTCCACGACGTCTCAAAAAAAAATTTAACTGCACGGCTCCACGGAAACAGAAGAGCTCACCGTATCCACGTTTGGTAGCGCTCGACGACCACCACGCGCTATCACTTTGTCGAGCGAGTTACCATTGAACTATGTGGTCGAACCACCCGGCACACGAATCCACGCGGAAGCATTGGAAGTGCTAGAAATCTGCACTGTCATCAGTCATCCGGTCAACAAAAGTGCTGCAAGCACGACTCCATTCTGAAAACATGCTGAGCCGCCGATATAAAAACCGGAAGGTATTGCACACCTTGCTTCAGAAATAGGTGTCCTCATTGGACCTGGTGCCTGTTGGAAGATTGCCACGAGGCGAAATTGGACACCTTAGCGAGACACTGACGGCAGTTGAAACGTCTGCGGCTGGATTGATGCAAGGAACGTGTACCGGTCATTCGGGCAACCCACGAAGCACAGTCACTACACTTTCTCTGCCAGCGCGGAATTTCTCCGACGGCGGGAACGAGGATTTTGATCCATCACAAGCCTGTGGCACCGAGCTGCGCCATTGGTGTCTCCGATTTAGCTCGACACTCCAGCCAATTGTTCATCCACCGCGCCAACCATTTGAAGAAAGCATAAAAAAATGAAAGCCGTTAACAACTCCCTGTAAAGAATACCCACACTAGCGAAAACGCGCGCGGCGCGCCGATCGCGTTGAAAACGCTGTTCCGCAAAATCGGTTGAGCGCGTGAAATCGCCGCAATTCGCTCGAATGCTTCGAAGCCTTATAGATTCCTCCTATGCTGTCCGCGTGACGGCTGGCAGCAGGCGTGCCATGCGCGTTTCTCGCTAGTGTGGAGTGGCCCTTAGGAACCAATGAAGGCGATTTAATTTAATTTGTTTAAATTGTGTTTTTAGGCTTCTTGGGAACCTGGCATACTGCCTAAATTTTTATAGACATTTGTGACGCATATTTCTATACCTACGAAAGAACTGGAGAAACCGAAACTCAACTATCTGTGTTTCTCGTTTTGGGCCTCCGAAAACGGAGGTGACGTCGGAGTGACGTCACATGTGAATGTCGGTACCGGTAGCATTTGGGGCGTCGGACTCTGGTTGCCGCGGTGGGTTATAGCAGCGGTGGCGCGGATCGTTCGCCGAATTTGTCAACATGGACGGCAATGCCGCTCTCGCGAGCGAGTTCGAGCTTCCGTTCGGTAACCGAACACCAACGGAACGGAGTACGTGCGTGGCGGCCTCTACTATCACCCGACGGAGACCGCACAGCCGGCAACGAGCGGCCCGCATGCCGAAGGACGGACGCCGGGGAGATGCCAGGGAAAGCGGCAGCGATCTGGCCGTTCTGGCCGTCTGGCGGCGCGTCAGCGATAATCGCTGACGCGCGACGTCGCAAACGGCGCGCGTCAGCTCGTTTGGCGGGGCCAAAGCGCGCGACGTCACAAGCGGCGGCGACGCCCGTTGACGGCGTCGCGCGCGTCAGCCCGCATCGGTCCACGCGAGCTCCACTTCTCCGGCTTCTCCCGCAACCTCGGGCGATCGCTCCAGTCGATCCCAGTGCAATTATTACCGCGACTGTTTTATTGATTTGCGCGGCTTTACAGCGCCGGTTTCGGCTGAAATTTGGGCAACGTGGCCTGAGCGTGCCTGGAACCCAGTTCAATCTGCTTAAAAAGATAACTCCTCGGTACTGTTGTCGCTAACGCCAATTAAGGCGCAGCTCTTGAGGAGGGGAAAGGCGCAGGCAGGGGTCACGTGACTGGGGCGGTCACATGACCTGGGGGCCACGTGACCTGGGGGCACGGGACCTCGGGTCACGTGACCTGGGGGCCACGTGACCTCGGGTGTCACATGACCTCGGTGGGAGTCACGTGGCTGGGGGTCGCGTGACCTCGGGGGTCGATGACCTGGGGAGCACGGGCCCCCGGGTCGCGCGGCCATCCAGCCACGTGGCTCCCCAGGTCATGTGGCCGCCGGTCATGTGACCCCCTAGGCCCCGTGGCCCCCAGGTCACGTGACTTCCCCATCACGTGGCTCTCCAGGTCACGTGACCCCCAGCTCACGTGACCCCGAGTCACGCGACCCCCAGGTCACGTGGACCCCGAGGTACGTGACCCCCTCCCAGGTCACAAAACCCCCAGCCGCGTGACTCCTCCGAGGTCACGTGACTCGGGAGCGGTCACGTGACCAGGGGGTCACGTGACCTGGGGGGCATCGTGACCACGGGGGTCACGTGACCTCGGAGGAAGTCACGTGGCTGGGGGTCACGTGACCTCGGGGGGTCACATGATCTCGGGGGTCACGTGACCTGGAAGGTCGCGTGACCTGAGGGAATCGCCACGTGGTCTGGGGGGTCACGTGACCTGGGGGGCCACGTGGTCTAGGGGGTCATATGACCTGGGAGGCCAACGTGACCATGGGGGTCACGTGACCTTGGGGTGAACTTGCGGTTACGTGCCGACGCCGCAGCGGGACGCCGTTGCTGGCGTGCCAGAGCAGCGGAAGACCGGTATGTGCGCCCGCACGTGCAGGCCTGCAACAATAGTAGCTTTCTCTCAAGGCGAAAGACCTACCACGTGGCATCGTGCGGCGCGTTCGTCAGATGCCTCCTTCTAGTTGATTTACTGAGATCTTTATACAGGAAAGGCGTGCGCGTTAGGCGTGGAACATCAATCCCTGCATTTTTGATGCTTGGTAAGACAGCAAATGGTCTGTGCAGTAACGCAACAAACACAAGAGCGAGATTAGGACGGCGCTATCATCGGAAACAATGTCCCTCTGCAGTAGTGTCCGCCACAAAAATATCTACGCGCAAGACTGCACACCCACGAAACTGTCGGCTGCCACAAGGAGCGTCTTCGGAGAACCGGTGAACCAACTTGAAAGGTCCCGTCGCTGCATGCGAGAAAGGAGAGCTACGATGCTACCCTGGAACCAATGTCTTTGTACAATAACCATCGTCCTCGGAGAAGGCGGTACGCATAGCTTTATATCCACGGAGGATGCCTGCGACAGACGGGTGGATCGTTCGGCCTCAAGAAAACGCAAACCGCCTACCGCAAGCTGTTGCTGCCCAGGAGGAGCGCGCCCTTCCAGTCGAACTTTGCAGCGAAGATTTTATGGCATGTTGACGCCGAGCAGCGAAATATGGATGGAGCAGACGAAGCAGGTGAAGGTTGCTCAGGGCGCGAGACTCAACGGGATGAAAAGCAGATTCTACACGAATCAGCGCAAACATTCGGAGATGCCGTGAGTGAGACGGCAACCCAGAACGGGAGGATCGCGAAGACTCACGCTGAGGAACAACCAATTGGGTCGGAGAAGGACCGACACCTGTTAGGCACGGTTCAGCGGTCGTGTTCGTCCACAACAGGCTGAAAATGCGGCCAGCTGCCCCGGGGCACTCGGACGGGGAACACCAGAATCTTCCTGCCGAACGCAATGTCAGGGTTGGCGGAAATCGTGCTCAGCACAACCCGGAAATTTGGGCACTGCAAACTCTCGCGCGGAAGCAAGCCGTCTGAAACGGAGGTCACCGCGGATGCGGCCGCAAGCCGAGAACAACATGATATGTCAAGGGTTGTGGAACTACTATCAACGAGCAAGCAGACCGTTCGACAAAGCGTACACTGCTCTAGAAGGACAAAGGGTCGAGAACGAAAGTATACTGCCGGGTCTAAAGTGCAGAAGAGCGACTGAGGGGATGGTCGGAGAAGCCGGATTCGGCGTGCGTCAGAATCATCAATCTCGAACTTTTGTCACTCCGAATTCGAAGGTGACGGCAGTTGTCGGTCGAAGGAATTGCTGAAAGGCGGCACAAGCGGAGGTCTGCAAAGCTGTTAGAGCTGGGTAACGGACGGCCTTCTCTTCTGAAACCAGAGGGCACAGCAACTCCGTAGTCCGCGCACAAAATCCGAACGCAAAGTCAATTGCCACTGTACAGTACTTGAGGCAGAAAAAGCCGCAAAAAAATGCTAAAGAGAAAGGAGCTACCGTCCAAGGACGCCCCAAGCAGATCCTCTTCCAAGCCCCGAACACCCAGCTTCTCCAAAGTGGAGGAAGGTGAAATGCAAGGACACCACCGAGCGAAAAAAAATGTACCCGGAGCTGGGGTGGCTGACGTCCACGACGACCGGGAAAGTCCGTGGGACGGTCTGGGCAGGTCGACTGTTGAGTGACGAGGGTCCAGACGACAACATCTTGGGCGAGAGATCAACAGGCCTGTCCAGCAGCTCTTCCTTCTTAAGGCAGCATCGACACCAGCGCCGGCACGGCAGGATGTTGAGGAAATAGAGGAACGAGCGCGCGGACGGTTCGGGAGCACGCGGGGTTTGGGCACCCGCGGCGTCAGTGTTCCATAAACGGCTATCTCGAACGGGACACGTCTCCAGGTCTCTCATCCCACTTGGTTCCAGGGTTGTCAAAATTTCGGCTCCCATGACACACCTCACAAAGATGCCTGAACTTTCAGGGGGAAAGGGCGGCAGCACGCTTCGACGAGCACAAGCGACGCCTCCATACACCTGCCAATCCTCGGCCACTTCGACTAGTCTGCGGAGACGGAAATCTACGCAGACGCCAGTAACAGAGGAGTGGGTGCGGCTCTCGTCCATCGGCAAGAGGGTGCAGAGCGAGTAATCGCTTGCAGCAAGTCGGATGCTGTCAAAGGTGGAAAGCCATTATTCCAGGACGGAAAAGGTGTGCCTCGGAGTCGTCTGGGTGATAACAAAGTTTCGTCCATAATTTTGCGGAAGCTCCTTTCGCGTGGTGAGAGACCTACACGCTCTGCTGGCTCGCATTTCTGGCTCGCGCACTGAAGGACATATCAGGACGTCTCGCACGGTGAAGTCTCGGACTCCAAGAATGTGACATGACTGTGGTCTACAAGTCCGGCGTAAGCATACAGACGTTGACTGTTTATCGAGGGCAGCTGTCGATTCGGCGTCCGAGCACACCGACTACGACAACAGCGTTGACGACGCTCTTCTTGGCGCACTGAACGTCAGCCACATGGCAGCACTTCAACGACACGGTCCTGAGCTTCACGTCGCTCATCGAGCACCGTGGAAGGACATGAGGAATTCAGTTCCATGAGTGTTCGCACAAGCCCTGACAACCTTTGCCGTTTATCAAGGTATACACTACAAAGAAAACTTCGGTGACAACAACTCAACGTGGCTGTTAGTTATCCCCTCAAGTCTTCGAGCGGAAGTGTTCCAAGCCTGTCATGACGACCCGACGGCTGGACACCTGGGATACCTCAGAACGCTTGCAAGAATTCGCGAAAAGTACTAGTGGCCCAAGCTCCCGAAGACCGTCAATCTCTACGTCCAATCGTGCTACGAGTATCAACGACGCAAGAAACCGCCGAAGCAGCCTGCAGCACTCTTGCAGCCAATCACTCCCCTAAATGTGGTAATTGTGCGCCTTCAGCTGATCGGAATGAATTTGCTTGGTCTCTTCCCACCGTCTACGATGGGAAACCGTTGGATAATCGTCGCAACCGATAATCTCACATGGTACGCCGAGACAAAGCCCTTCCGTCGGGGTCTGCTGTTGAAAAGGCCAAGTTTGTTGGTTCAGTCCATCGTCCTCCGGCTCGGTACTACCGAAGTGCTGATCACAGATCGTAGGTCATCGTTCTTGGCGTAACTGACGCAAGAAATCCTCCAACACAGAGCCACCGTCGAACCACTGCGGACTACCCGCAGAGCAACGGGCTGACGGAGCGGCTAAACAGAGACCATTGCCGACAGGATCTCGATGTACGTCGATGTAGAGCACAAAACGTGGGATTAAATTTTACCGTACGTCCAGTTCGCCGACAACACTGCGGTTCAAGAGACCACATGGAGTCACACCTTTCCAGCTGGTGCATGGTCGAAAGGTAACGACCATGCTCGACGCAAAGTTGCCCCACGAGCCATCTGACGATGGGAGCGAGGGCGCCCAGGTGGTTGTTCAACTGGCCGAAGAAGTTCGCCAGCTGGCCCGACTCCGGATTCAAGATTACTAACGTATCGACACTGCTCGCTACAACTTTCGTCGTCGAGACGTTCACTTCAGACTAGCTGCTCGGAGACAGGGTGTGGGTGTGGACACCCATCCGTCACCACGGCCTACAGCGAGAAACTGTTGAAACGGTACTTCGGACGGTACAAGGTACTTCATCCTCTCGGGGAGCTCCAATTACGAAGTGGTGCCCGACGGAATGCAAGCATCATCACGACGCCGATCATGACCCAAGGTGGTTCACGTCGTTCGCCTTAAGCTAATCTGCAGTTAATGGGACTTAGGCTCTATTTGTGGTTCAGAAAACCCCGCCGTTTACTGATTGGGGGTTTGGCTTTGTGTTAATTTACTTAAGGTTGCATCGGAGCGATGCACTTTTAAAATGGGGAAGTAGTGCCGCGTGCATGACCTAGAAGAAACGCTTCTCCGTGCATCTAGAAGTTTCGTGCTTTTCTTACCCCAAGTGTAAAGATATGAAGGTCAGAATGACCTCGCGCAGTCGAGTCTCGCCCTAGGTAACTCCCAATTCCGAACATTCTAGGTCGAATGTTAAAGAGGACGAGTGTATAGTAGTTAAGCCGCAGGAGCCGAGCGCGTATTGCCGATTCATTCACTGATTCACTCTCGCGATAGTCAGCCGTCGGAGCCGAAGTACCGTTGCTCCCTCTTTCCGCCGTCGACGCTCGCTGCTGGTTTCTCGACATGTGTTGTTTTTTTTTTCTGGCACAATTTTGCCGCATTAAACCTTTATATTCCAGTTCAATAATTCATCGTGTCGTCGCCTTCATCCGGCGAAGTTTGGGAAGCTTCTGCCCAAAACCACGAAGGGCGTGGAGAGGACGGAATGGTAGCACTGTTGGTAGGTCTCAAAAAACAATTGCAAAGGCTAGAAAAATAGGTAGCGATCACTAGACCAACGTTGCGGCGCCGGGTCAGGTGTTTGTAATGACGCTGCACATCGAGTGACGTTTGAAACGTGCAGCGAATGGCACACGTGCAGACTAGAAACGATTGGGCTCTGTGGAGTGGATCTATCACCTTCCTCGATTATGTTAATATGTGCGTATGTGCGCAGCATGTTATTCATGGCGATGGAGGCCAATATAAATTAGATTAAGTAACAAAGAGATAGAAAAAGCTTTGCTTTATTATTAATGCGAATAGCATTCTTTGGATACTTCACGCACTTTTCGTCTATGTATCTATCTATCTATCTATCTATCTGGCTATCTAACCTCTTACGCCTGCGGGTCGATAAATAAATAAAAAGACCGGCGCCGGCTGGGATTCGAACCGTTGACCCTTTGATCAGCAGGCAGACGCGCTAACCACAGAGCTATGAAGGCAGTCATTCAACGCGCTCTAAACGGTTGTTTATATCTTTACCATAGGACGCGCTTTACAGCGCTGTCACAGCTACCGGTGCGCGCGCGTTCCATGCACGAGGGCTCATTCCGCTCTCGTGAGGCCGAGCACGGCCGCTGGCTCACCCTCTCCCGCGCTCGGGAGAGGGTGATGTAGCGGCCGTGCTCAGCCTACGAGAGCGGAATGAGCCCTCGTGCATGGAACGCTGCGCACCGGTACTGTGACAGCGCTGTAAAGCGCGTCTATAGTAAAGATATAAACAACCGTTTAGAGTACCGTTGGTTGAGACTAGCTGAGACGCCAGAAAGTCTGGTCGGTACCATTTTGAGTGTTTGTGCGTATGGCGCGTGCTTTGCTCGCCTTCCTAAGTGACACAAACGCACGTGCTGGGCTGCGGAGATCGTGCGCAGGGCTGTGAAAGTGTCAACAAATTTAGAATCGCCTCAAGAGTGGGCTGGCGTATCTAGAGTGTGCCGGCCACCTGACGAACGCGCATAACTCCGCACCGTTTGATGCTATTCGCATTAACGTAGATAATCATTCCCAAAGGATGGGTTCTGCTGATTTTTGTCTAAAAGTTTTTTTTTTGGTATTACGTCACGTGTTTAAAAGCCAATACCTACAACAGCCGTTTTTTATAAATAAACACTTGATGTGTTCATTATTTGATAGATGCGGTTAAAGAAAAATTCGGAAAACAGTGCAAGAGCAAATCGCCCTGCTATTTTGTTGCTACGTGAAATGTCCTTGTTTTAGAGCTAGTAACGTATACATGCATTTATCCTCGTGTTGTCCCCTTCAGGTGCCTCCACTCCTCTCCACCCCATTCACTCAACCCAAATGATTCTATTCTCTCTCCTCACCTTATTGACTCTCCTCGTGGGTTCGGCCTGTGTTCACAGAGTATGGCGAATGACGGGCTGCGGACGGTCACGTGTCAATTTTGCCTCTGAGTTTAGCGGGTAAACTGAATTTATGTGCAGTGACGTTAATTTTTTCTGCTAAATCTAGCGGGGAAACTGAATTTAAGTATAGGTCACGTAACATCATATCATTTCTTCCGCTGAATTCAGCGGAAAAACTGGATTTGTCTAGGTCGCGGGACATGAAGTCAAATTAGATCATTTTCCCTGCTAAATATAGCAGGGAAACTGATTTTGCGTTGAGGTCACGTGACGTCAATTTTCCCGCTAAATCCAGGGGGATAGTGAATTTCTGTATAAGTCACGTGACACGAAGTCATTTGACGTCATTTTCACGCTAAATTTAACGGGAAAACTGAAGTCATGTGAAGTTACAGGCTACGGCTTTACGGAATCCGGAGCAACTAGTCGGAGAACTTTTCAGGTTGAAAAGATGTTGACCCTGCAAAAGATATCTCCAAGGTACAGATCTGTACATTTCGTAGATCAGTCGCTCAAAGGGCCCTGTTCGAGCTTTTTATAAAATACACGTAACATAATGAACAACTAATATTATTCAGCAGGTACTTACGTGCATGCAGAAATTGTTTCTTTAAACTATTGGACTTCTCCTACTTCTGAGTTTTCGAATCGAGAGCGGAAAATCTTTGCGTACGCAAACAAATGGCGTCGTCGCCATGCTGTGCTCCAGAACGCGGTTTGGGCTTGCGCATGCACTATTAGAGAACATGCTAGTTACTGTGTACGAAAAATTTTTGGTACGTTATTATAAAAACCCCGAATGTAATCACTTAAGTTATTGATTATCAAACATGACAACACCGGCGGTGCGCGTAAATGCGAGTGTTCGCCTCTTCATGATATACGACTTTTCGTGGCTCAAGATTTACTTTTTTTAAGCAAAACTATTTTGTGATTAGTTTACACTATAAGTTAAGTGTTAGATATAAAATATCAAGTGAATTAAATATGTCTAAAAACCACCCTTTGCCTCCAACTTTCTGAAATCACTAAACACCACACAAGCCTTTCGTTCCGCCCTCGCCACGTCCGCCATCGGCAAGGACAGAATCTTCCTAACCTCGCCCGTTAGTATAGATGCATGCCTATAGAAGAATTAAACATTATTTTCAGCCCACTGAGTGCATTGATTTTATTAAAGTATTTCCCTGGAAAGGTGAGCACAAGGAAAAAAAAAGGAATATATATATATATATAACCAGGTACAACCTACCCCACTGGCGTTGCCATGGGAGGGGGTGGGGGCCGAATCCTTTCATTTATTTCCCCTCCCAATATTCAGCCAGCACAATAACATATAAACCCAGATCATTTCCTCCTCCGCCCCCCCCCCCCCCCCGGAAAAGGTTGCTAGTTACGCCGCTGCCACAGCCACGCACAACAAGGTTCAGTTTACATAGGCAATAACGGATGCAGAACTAATAAAAAAAAAAGCTCACAGGTATTTTTATAGTATTTCATGGTGACTGGACGTTGGCATGATAAGTAGTCGCCGGCCATATGAGCTCCCCGGCCGAACGCCGGCCGGATCAGCGAAAATCCCGCACGCGGCGCGTCGAGCGTTGCCGCGTTTTGGGAGCCGGGGTATTGGGACCAAACCATTCCGTTATCAAAGGGGTGGACGCATAGCTTTTATCGGGATTCCAGCCTTTAGAAGTGTAAATCACAAAAACATGGCCGGTTAGAATTGCCGTCTTCGGGTGTTGGCCCCAAGTGATCGGAGATGATGTTAAAACTGCTGATAAGCTGGATCTTGCTTTAGGCGTAGATAAAGCAGCAGTGTTCGATCGATGCTTACAAATGTAAAAAAAAAAAAACATGTTTGATATATTATTAGGCCTGACAACAATGATCCCTCGACAACCGTAAAGTGGCCGACCAGGAAGCCATCTGCGAAGTCATCGTGTAGAGAATCACCCTTGGCGAACCAACACGCTACTGAGCGCAGAACAATAGAGTCTCCTCGATAAAACGCGTCCATGAAAAGTGCCTGAATCTTTATTCTGCTTCGACACAAATCTTTCTTTTTCTTATCTATAGCACATCCTTATAGATTCAATGAATTATTTCAAAATCGCTTGTCATTGCCCAGTCTCGGGCAATGACAAGGGGGCAAGGTAATAAGTATAGACCAACCACACCAGTGTTGTACGGAACGGCGTTCCAAGGAACGACGTTCCTGGAACGCGTTCCTTTTAGGAGGAACGAAGGAACGCCGCCGTTCCCCTTTGCATCGGTGGAACTGGAACGGGAACTCGTTACATTTTTACGGGAACGGAAGAAGGAACGGCGTTCCTTTTTCTTCTTCCAGTGGGGAAATTTTGTTTTACTTCTAAAAGGCCAATTCTAAAAAAGAGTTTAAAACAATATATTCATAAAAAGCAGGACCTTTAACTTTTTTATTACTTAGGGTTTATTTTGTGGGGTCCTCGCTTGGTAACAGTCGGCTGCAGGACAGGTAGTGGGCATTAATTTTTTTTTTCAGTGCCTAAAACTGCGGTACAGAAGTGAAAACATTTAGTCGAAGGAAAAGACAGAAAAAGGGACGTGTCAATAATAATAATATAATAATAGCTTTATTATCTTTGAAAAAAATACATGTGTAAGCGTGCTGGCCCACGAAAGCAAACATGCTTGTATGTGGGACCAAGCAGCCAACAAAATACCGTGACACATTGAACACTGGAGAAACAAAACAATCAAACAACAATAATGTAGGAATGTGGGCAACGAATACTCACTAAGTAATTATGTAATTATTATTGCCCGAGCGAGAGGCACCATTCTCTTACATTCCGTTTTAGGTTAAACTTAACCACTTTCTTTGCTTCCACGAATCCTCATACACTCAGAAATCTAAGGCCAACTACAGCCATCACTGAACTTCTACAAAGAGACCTACAGTTACACCAAAAGAGCAGGTTACCAGACATCGAACGTGCCCTTATATCCCAAACATATCCCAAATGCAAAAATCCGAATGCAAAAAAAGACATCGAACGTACCCTTATATCCCAAATGCAAAAAAAAAAATATATTTTTAAACTGAACAGCGAATTTAGCCTTACGCAGTACTGGTAGTCTTCAAGACCGACCTCCAAAATTCGAAAGTCCCACCCCATTTTCCACTTGCTCGTAACGCGGACAGCAACATCGAGAATCAACCGTTGTTAAGTTCGAACAAGGGACTTTGTTAAATTGAAACATGTGAGATTGTTGTAAAACGCCCGTACGATGTGGGGTAACGGTACATTTGGCTCGTCTGCATCGCCCACCACCATAAACATGAATATGGCAATACGCTGAGATTTTTAAAAGTGAATATATCAACATATAAAACCTTGGTCCCGCTTGTTTTCTTCTCCAATGTCCTTCCATCACGGCATTCAAATTCGTGTTGCCATTTGATGGGATTGGTAAAAAAACTTCGTATGATCTAAGTAAATATGGTGATTAGCAAAAGACAATTGTAACGGTATATGTAACGATACGTTCCATTTTTTTAATTGTAACGGGAACGAGTTCCTTTCTCGCAGATGGAACTTGTAACGGGAACGCGTTCCAAAAATCAAAAGGAACGAGGAACGAGCTTCCGTTCCTCTTTTGAGGAACGTGTACAACACTGAACCACACCATGATTTATTATCTAAAGTTTCCTAAGCGTACAAGACTTGCCTGAAATCTCTATTGTTCAATTCTGCTTTAGTGAAGAGCTCAATATTTATCCATTATACACGACACTAAAAACTTCTGTACTGTAGAAAGATGCGCCCTACAAGCAGAGGAGTGAAGGACTCTTGCAAGTTAAGAAATATAACCTTTATATGTGGGCATTATTTTATATGAAATATTTAATTATATATTTTTTTCGCAGCAACCAGCGGATGGGACCCACAAACCCAGGATGAGTGTGGAATATACGACATTAAAGAGTTCAGATCGCAATATCTACATATAGGTTTTCCATGTGTGCCAAAATCCTCAAAGACCTGTCGAATGCCCACTGCCAAGCAAGCTCTAAGATATGGTGGTTCATACAGATATTCCTCTAAGGGAAGCTTTATCAATCCATCAACTCGAAATATTAAAAGTGAACTGTACACTGCTTGCATAGAGGATGCATTTATGAATGGAACCTACGAATCCTACTACTACTGGGGTGGTGACGGTAAGCGCATTTTTATTACTGATGCCACTTTAATAGGGTGGCCTATTTATGTCAATTAGACATAACCAAATAGTGGTGTTTTATTTTTAAATAGCTAGGTTTTCCGAAACGTCCGATATACCCATTAACAAGTGCAGGTTTTTAGCAAGCTGCGACTACATCACAGGGTGATTGGTGTCCAGATACATGGCGTCTGCCGGCCCCGTGTCGTGCTCCTCTTGGCTGCCTGCTTTACTTGGCCTCTCCAGCTTTGTTCTTAACGCCTTCATGATATTATAGAATGTTATATGGGATGATATGATATATAGTGCACTTTCTGACGGGTAGATATATGCAGGATGTGCCGGTGTTGGCGGAAAGGCTGGCGCCCATGCATTAGGTGCTCCCGGGGACACAAACCCGGACATCCTCTCCGTACACTTTTTACATTTTTTGCCACCGCAGAAAAAACCCAAGTTGATAACCATCGAGGTTTTTTGTTTTTTTTTAACAAAAAAAAGCAAAGAATATTCCTTTAACCACTTGGTGTAGCCCGCCAGGAGAAACGACGACCGATCGACATGTCGGCGTGCACATATGTGGGAAATGTAATTATTTATTTCATTATTGTTAAGCTTCCTGCAAGACGCCGCCGTTTGTATAAGCTGCACCGCGCACCTGACGGGACTGCTGCTAATGTGAAGTTTAATTTCGCGCTGCCACAAGACAAAGCAGATACGGCTCACCTTTCATTACGCCGAACAGTTTTTTGTGAACCGGGAACCGCCACGTAAAACTGTGGTGTCTTTCCGGCTCTGGCTCAAAATTCAACTATGGAGTTCGGTTCCACACCCTGTCTAAAAGAAATTTAGCCATTGAGACATTTCGAAGCGTGGTAAGACGAGTAGCCCCTGCCGTTTGTAAATCTAACACCAATTTTTTTTTTTTTTTTGTGCCGTTCGTTTTTTTTTTAACTTTGGTGACTTTTTTTGCTAGTCGACCAGGCTTTCTCAATAAACATAGGGACCACAGTGGTGTCAAACTCCGAGAGATTTAGAATACTCTGAGCGAAGCAACTTCAGGGATTCCCGAGGACGGTGAGCCAACAGGGCAAGCCAGGGGTTGTGACGTTTTCAAATCAAATCGAATCAAATCAAATATATTTGTTATCACATGGTCTTACATGAAAACAGGGGACTCGGACAAAAATCTGCTGAGTAGCCGCGCTTGACGAAGGTCCCAGCCCCAGCGCGGTACATAAGGGCATGAAAAAAACCAACTTAGAACTGACCTTTATATACGAGTATGGAGAAATATTGGCTTTTACATAAATTTTCTTTTCTGGCGAGAAGTAATTTATCTCGGATGTTAAGGAGAAGTGCCCAATGTGCGTAAATGATAACTAACTCTACGCCCTCATATCTTTGAACCAATTCATGGAAAAACCCGTATTACCAGGGTCTGTGTGTGTGATTTGTTTTACTTCATCGCTCAGACAGATCGAAAATGGGAGTAGTCTACATTCTAAAGCCCTCGCTTTATCTCGTCAAACTCCAGCTGTTACTCTTTATTACATTTAAACGTGATGGGAGTTTCCCAGGAGCTGTGTGAACGGAACAGAAAGTTTCCCGAAATTCTGAACACAATTCACCTACAGTTGGCACGCATTCTGACAAATCTTAAGGCGATCTTCTTGTCCAAAGGCGGATGAAACTCGTCTACGACAAAGGCCCTCTCAGGGTGAAGGCGAACACCTTTCAAGCCTACATCATAACCTAAGTACTCCAGTTGGCTGTGTGAACTTGCATTATACCTGCCTCAAATATGAGTTAATTAACTTTATTAATTTATTATACTCTTAAAGTCCCCATTAAGGGACATTACTCAAGGGGGGCTACATTTTTAAAGTTATAAAGTTTCTGAACAACCAAAACAAACAGGCAGTTGTCAGATACATGTGCTAAACAGGAGAAGTAGAAACAGCAAAAAAAACACGCAATTATAAGACTGAAATGACCTATTAACATAAATAAGAAATCAAACAATTTCAAATCATGACAGGGGCACCTTTAATACTATGTCGGAGGGACGGTCATTTCATTGTATGACGGTTCGTGGAACAAGAGATCGGTTAATATAACTTGTGCATCCGGAGATTCGAGACACATGACACGAGTGGTTTAGTGACGATGATGTGATATTAGGAAGAGTGTAAGAATAAAACGGTGGCATGGATAATGATAATAAATTTTATTAAATAGAGTAAACGTGATATCTTACGGTGTGCCAATAAAATTGCAATATTTAACTGGCGCTAGAGGGCGGAAGCACTAGTTGCTTGGCTAAAATCTGAGAATACATCTTGCTGCGCGGTTCTGAATGGACGCAGGATGGTTGATGAGATCAATTTGATGATGACTCCAAACTGCTGCTTTATATTCTAATTTCGCGCTAACATAAGTTTCTGTATGCCATTTTATGTAGATAGGGAGGTGCGGCTTTAAGTTTCCTTTATATCTATCCATGACTGCGCGAATGCTTGTGCTGTGATGGCTTCGATGTGACTATTTCAAGTTATTATCATTTGTCATGGTTATACCAAAATGTTTATAAGAGGAGACATATCCGATTAGTACAAATCCAAACCATTTATAGCACCACACAAATATTTTAATGTCATTTTGGAGACGCAGAATATCCTTAAATGAGCTAATTTTGCTATACAAAACACAATCATCAGCGAGAAGGCGGATACTATTGTAAGTTACAGGTCAAGAAGGTAGCGGCAAATGTCCCTCAAAGGGATTCATATATCCCTCCGCCACTTCCGAATCCAATAGCGTCCCATCGTTTCCAGCGACATTGCGGCCAACGCGGGAGGAAGGTCTTAGCCTTCCTGTAAATATTTGCCTTATCTTTCGACTTCGACTTAGCGTGTGGAAGCCACGAGAGTGAGGTTAGAGTTTTCCCCCTCTAATGAAACAAATACGACTTTCGGGAGTTAGGTTCCCCCTCCGACGGATACAAAGGCTACTTTCAGGGGCTTGGTTCCCTTTCCGATGAATACAAAGATCGCTTTCTTAAAAGTGGAGGTCGGAGACAAATTGGCATCACTCTGTAGCCAATATATACTATACATTAAAGCGGAACAAGGAACGTTTCCAGTGAACTATTCTTTCGACTGTGGATATATTTGAAACGGGCGCATCACGCTTGTGGAGGAGCTTATCTTACCTTCTTGACTTGTAACCGACTATACACGAACTCATCTCTGTTACGTCACGGCGCGGTGATGGCGCTTTGGGCGCACTTCCGGTCTGGGGCTGTGGGCGGAAGCCTCCATGGGGTACTAGCATTCCTGTGTTACTTCGGAAGAAACCGGACAAAACCCTGCCTTTTTGTCAAAACGCCGCGAGTGGGGGTTTACCAAAAGAGTCGGGAAAAGTTTGAAAGTCAATTTTCATGCGCTTTCTGCCTGCTGGGTTCGTCCGAGAACGTGAACAGGGCCGTTAAAAAGGAAAAACAGACGCCGTCGGACCAGGATTGCTTGGGTGGAAAACAATTTGGATTGAATTGACGGATACTTGTGGTCGTCAGATTTATTTGTTTTGTTCCAACATAAACGCGGTAAAACCGTCAAGTTGCACAGACCACCTGCGGACTACATTCGGTGCGTCATCACGTTCAAACGGCCGCCTCATCGTTCGAGCTGTCGTCTGCTCTCTCAAACGTTTCTGCTTGTCCTCTGCTCGTTCAAATGACAGTGGCCTGTAGACCAAATGTTGACCCGGTAATTGCGATAAGAAGTGCAGACCTCAAAAGACGTTTAAGTTTGAAGGTTGCTTCGGGTAAGTAGCACGGTGTAAACTGTAGATATAAGGAGAAGTTGATAATTGTTACCAGTGGCCATCATTGACTTGTGATGCCTGATTCACTCGGTCCGATTCTGCTTGCGATTTTCAGTATCGACGTCGACATCTCAGCTACGGTTCAGGCTTCTGCAGCCCGAGCGACGTCATGAATGAAAATAGCGAGCTCAACTTCACCATGTGAATCAGGCTGTAGCGTCTATTCTGCGGCGTCCACGCGGAATGAATCGCCCCACGTTACATTATTCACGCCAAGTTTTGCGGTGTAACGAGCCTCGTTAATTTCGCAGAGGCCGCTCAAGTAGTTAGACATTTCCAGGAAGACGTGCAATCAACAATTCCAACCCGAAGAAGAGCGCGGGGGACCCACACCGACGCCGACAACATCCCATTCCAATGGTTTGTTTATGGGCGACGACGAGCTTCTTGCCCACACCCCCATCGCGCATGCGCGGTGTCGGTGGCGTCCGCTAGGGGCGCTCCGGTTTGTTTGTAAAAATGCGTTGGTGTATAGAAATAAAGGAAGTGGGTAAACCTATAATAAATATAAAAAAATAAACGAACCCATCAATGATCCTTAAGAGAAACAGAAGTGGCGTGCGTATAGTAAGATTTTCGGTTGTTAGCGACAGCAAATTGTATGCGAGCAGAAAAAAGTCGCAAATCCAGGATATGATAGAAAGGTCAATACAAATGCAAGAAAGTTTGGAAATTAGGTGATGATAAGAAACTCTATCAAATGCCTAAGAGATATCAAGAAACAGAGCATCAGCTTGGTTCTATGAGTCAAGGTTGGTTAATGTCTCATTAGTGAATCCCAAAAAGTACGTCTCACACAAGTTGAATTTACAAAATCCATACAAATGACTGTAAGAAAAACAATTTTCGGCTTCAAAGAGCGATATAATGTGAGATTATAATTTGTGCTCGAAAAATTTTGACGCATTGCAGGGTATTGATATGAAACGGTAATTTGAAGATTTAACACGATCGCCGGTTTTAAATATTGATTAGACTTTCCATAGTTTCCTGCTCGATGGTAAGCAACATTGTTTTTAAAGCTTGAGAATTTGCTTAATTTTGGGCACTTCCACTGGAGACATTCTTTTGGTTAGAAAGACTTTTGGGGCTAATATTGTCAGGGACTACAGGACAAAGCGAGCTTTAATGATTCAATGAGACGAAGTATACAAGCAGCAGAAATGTCGATGAAAGCCACAAGGTCAAATCCAGGCGAGGGCAAGCTCGGAGCCTTCACGAACGGGCACCACGCGCCCGTTCGTGCCTAAGTCCTTTCGACGCCCAGTGTTCGACTCTTTGCATAACCTCTCCCACCCCGGAATCCGCACCACACAAGCATTGGTGAAAGCACGATATGTGTGGCCGGGCATGGACACAGACATTCAAGATTAGGCTCGCGCATGCACCCAGTGTCAACGCTCTAAAGTGCAGCATCACACTGTTTCTCCGCTCTCTCCATTGCTGCCGCCCGATGCCCGGCTCAGAGAGCTTCACGTTTACATTGTTGGACCTCTACCACCCTCACAAGACTGCTCCTACATACTCACTTGTGTGGATCGCTTCACCCACTGGCCGGAGGCTATCCCGCTGCGAGACATGTCCGCGGAAACCGTCGCTAAGGCGTTTTGTGCAGACGTGGACTGTGTGCTTCGTTCGGTACACCTGATAAGAGCACAACCAACCGTGGTCGCCAGTTCGATCTGCCCTATTCAAAGAGTTCCTAACGCTCTTGACAACACATTGGATTCGCACCACCGCCCATCATCCCGCAGCTAAGGGCCTGGTGGAGCGGATGCACCAGCACCTGAAGGCAACAATCACCGCTTACCGCGAACCCTCACGCTGGACCGAAGTGCTGCCACTCGTCCTCCTGGGCATGCGTACAACACTCCGGAGTGACTTGCAGAGCACCAGCGCTGAGTTGCTCTACGGCACTACCCTGCGGCTCCCTGGCCAATTCGTTGCGGCCAACGTGAACGACCAGCTTAGAGACTCCTCCAGTACCTGTCACGTTTACAGACAATCATGGACAGCCTCCGCCCGACATCAACCCGTGCTAAATAGAGTCCTACCGTGTACCTGTTTAAGGAACTAGACACTTGTACCCATATATTCCTGCGCCAAGATGGTGCGAGAAAACCTCTCCAACAGCCGTACGACGGCCCGTTTAAAGTTTTTCGTCGTGGCGCGAAGCACTCCACAATCGAAGTGCGCTGACGGTCAGAAGTGGTTTCGGTTGATCGACTAAAGCCGGCTCACCTCCAGCATTCGATCACCACTCCAACTAGTGCGACGACGAGAGATTCTACAGACTCTCCGACAACGCGTGGTGGGCAAAGCGTTCGTCAACCGGTACGATTTGTGCCGTAACTGCCTGTTCATATATTGTTTTAATTTTCCAACATTTCTGGAAGGAGGAATAGTGTGGACATCACACGTCCAGTTTCGGTTTCGCCACACGTTTAGTTTCGACTTTGTTTTAATAGTTTGTGATTATTAAAGCGCAGTCTAAATGCTGTTCTAGTCTGCACTATGTATTGCATTTTGCATACGGCACACTCGAAGTAAGTACACGACATTCGACGAGGCACATGTTAAGCGTCCTTTAATTTTGACAGAGAACTGCGATTGCGTGCTGCTGGCCGTGTTTGTGTGCTGCATCTGTTTAGAGACCAGACAGCCTGGGTTCATGCAAGGCCTACATTCGTTAGGTGGCGGTGATGAATTTATCCGAGAGTTCAAGGCGCTCGCGTTGTTCGAGAATGTTATAATGTCGTCTTAAGATATTATTTACATTAGGATGATTCATGCTATAAGTTAGGTACAGATTTGTGCGTTGTGTGTCGCTTTGCGTAGAGCGCGGGCTGATAAAGTCTGCTCGGTTCAGTTGCTTGGCTTTTCTGATTGCGTCGTCGATTGTACGGGGTAGATACTTTTGTTTCTCTAGCACCGACTTTAAATGTTGGCTGCTCGCATCAAAATCTGTCTCTTTAGAACATATTCGTTTGAAACGATGAGCTTGGCTGTAGGGAATGCTGTTCTTGCAATGGTCGCTTTGATAATGCAGGTATTTCGGTCGATCTGTTGGCTTACGGTACAGGCTCGCGGCGAGTTTACCTTCGTCTATTTTAACATTGACGTCTAAGAAGTTTATTTTGGTTTGAGAGTACTAATGTGTAAAGCGGATGCTCGGATGAGAAGCGTTGAATCGATCTATGAAGTCCACCAGCTCCTCCTCAGTGTGCGACCAGACAATAAATATATCATTTATAAACCGTTTGTATGTTAGCGGCTTGAGATTCAGAAAGGAAGTGGGAGTCTAATTTTTCCATGAATACGTTGGCATACTTCGGGGCCATTTTGCGCCAATCGCGGTTCCGCAAACCTGCCGAAAGTATATATATATATATATATATATATATATATATATATATATATATATATATAATATATATATATATATATATATATATATATATAGTATATATCATCATATATATATATATACCGGGTGTTATTTATTCGAAACAGATTTATTTAAAAAAGCCGTGAAAGTTACACTTATGCTGCTTGTGGAGGTGAGTTATACGGCCAGGGGGACATATTATAGGGGCTAATCGTAACGATCAATTGGTCAATTAATTAAAATTCGTTAATTAACTTTTTAATTAATTAAAATAGACATATGGTTCCAATTAGAAACTTGCACAGCGTCACCGAAAACCACTAAATCAGTCATTTTCAGTAATACTTGGAGCGCGTGACAAGCGTAGTAGTGCACTGAAGTTACCGCTCGTGGAGCAGGTACAAAGCTAGAGGTTGAGATAAGGCGCCCGCGCGATTTTTCCGTCTCTTATCTAGCCCCAGCCTTGCACCTGCTCCACGAGTGGTAACTTTAGTGCACTACTACGCTTTTCACGCGCTCAAAGTCTTTCTGAAAATGACTGATTTAGGGTTTTGGATGATGCTGAGCAAGTTTCTAATTGGAACCATATGTCTATTTTCATTAATTAAAAGTTAATTATCGAATTTTAGTTAATTAGCCAACTGATCGTTACGATTAGCCCCTATAATATGTCCCCCTGGCCGTATAACTCACCTCCACAAGCAGCATAAGTGTAACTTTCACGGCTTTTTTTAAATAAATCTGTTTCGAATAAAAAATAACACCCATATCAGTGTTGTACACGTTCCTCAAGAAGAGGAACGAAAGGTCGTTCCTCGTTCCTTCAGATTTTTGGAACGCGTTCCCGTTACAAGTTCCATCTGAGAGAAAGGAACTCGTTCCCGTTACTGTTTAAAAAATGTAACGTATCGTTACTTATACGTTACATTTGTATTTTTGCTAATTACCATATTTAATTAGATCAAACAAAGTTTTTTTATCTATCCCATCAAATGGCAACATACAAATTTGAATGCCGTGATGGAAGGACGCCAGGAGACAAAAAAGAAAAGCAAAGCTGAAGCAAGGTTCTATTTGTTGAGTTATTCATCTTTAAAAATCCCAGCGTTTTACCATATCCATGTTTGTGGTGGGCGATTCAGACGAGCCAAATGTACTGTTCGCCGGGAAATAGGAGCGGAGTCAATTTTATTATTCTTTATTAAAGGGTTACCCCACGTTGCACGGGCGTTTTACAACCTTCCACGTTTAATCTAACAAAGTCCTTTGTTGGAACTTAACAATAGTTGCTTTTCGATGTTGCTGTCCGCAAGACGATACGTAACATGAATGCAAAATAACAAACCATTAACCTAGACACGGAATGCAGAACTCCCTACAGTTGCCGTGCATGAAAGAAATATAAATAAACCTTACCTGGACATGTCCGATCGTCTTGCTTGACGGTGCACAAGTCAAGCATTGGTATGTTATGTTGCCATTGCCCTTGTCTTGGACAGGTTTGAACATTGTTGACAGCCATGGCCAGAGACAGTCCACTTGGACGTCGGCACTCATTGTGGCAGTTATCACTTAACCACAGGAGACAAGAGGAGGTCCGTTGATGCAGTCCCAAGAATGCGCGTCCTCGCCACAACTACCGGGCGCGTATAGTTGCGTCCTCATGGAGTAAAACCATGGGGCGAATGCGGGATCCCTGATTGGCCTTTTTGAGGCATGTCACAAATGCGCGCTCGCCGACAGCTACCGCTGACTAACACCTCGCGCCATGGGTAAATGCGCGCCCGTGTTTCGCGCGTACATAGATGCCGCCTCCTACATGGAGATGCCGCCTCGAGAGATTTGCTTGCTGGCTTTACGCGGCCCAACGCTTAGCGCTCCACCACGCGGTGTTGGGGTTTCGTATTGGACGCCAAACCTAACTGTTGTTTCCCGCCGAATATCGTCAGCCGCAGCGCTCGTGTCACTTTGTAATGTGCCGTCAGAGACTTCCGCCGCGTAGCGGCGTGAACGCGATTGGCCTTTCTTGAGGCATATCAGAAATACGCGCCTTGCCGACAGCTAGACATGCCACGGCGGGGTCTATGCTGGCTAGCGGATCTAACTGCACGGATTTGCTTGCTGACATTACGTGGCCCGACGCTTTTAGCGCTCCACCATGCGGTGCTGGGGTTTGTATTCGCCGCCAAACCTAACTGTTGTTTACCGCCAAATGTCGTCAGCCGCACCGCTCGTGTCACCTTGTAATGTGCCGCCACAGATTGTCGCCGCGTAGCGGCGTGAACGCGATTGGCCTTTTTGAGGCACATTGCGCGCCCCGCCGACAGCTAGACATGCTATGGCGGCGGCTTCTTTTCTGACTAACACACGCTCCCCCTGGTTTAGGCGGTAGAGAGAGGAGAGGGGGCTCGCGGCATGCATGGGTCAACGCGCGCCTGTGTTTCGAGCGCACAAAGATACCGCCCCTTAGATGACCCTTTCGCGCTCGTCGTTTGTTGTAGCTCGCCTGCATCCGACTGTTACAAAGCGAGGACGCCGCAACATAAACCCTAGAATAAGTAACAAAAACGTTATCGCGATTCTGCTCTTCGTAAATATATTGTTATTATACTTTTAAAATTTCCCTCTCGAAAATTAAGTAAAAATTGCCCCACTGGACGAAAAAAGGAACGCCGTTCCTTTTTCCGTTCCAGTAAAAATGTAACGAGTTCCCGTTCCAGTTCCACCGTTGCAGAATGGAACGGCGGCGTTCCTTCGTTCCTCCTAAAAGGAACGCGTTCCAGGAACGCCGTTCCGTACAACACTGCCCGGTATATATATATATATATATATATATATATATATATATATATATATATATATATATATATATATATATATATATATATATATATAGTACGAAGTCCAGGGCTTGGCTGCGCGAGAGTTTGTATAAAATAAAGAGCCACTTCAAAAACTTAACTCCTTTACTTAGACGTTTCGACCCGAGACGAAAGGAGTTAAGTTTTTCGAAGTTGGCTCTTTATTTTATACAAACTCTCGGCAGCCAAGCCCTGGACTTCGTACTATATATATAAAGATATATATATATATATATATATATATATATATATATATATATATATATATATATATATATATATATATATATATATATATATATATATAGGCTGGTCCAAGTCACCAGGCTCGATCTAAAATGGACCGTAAAAATCGACGCCTGCACGTAGCAATCTTAACTTTTCGTCAAAGGTGTATTTCACAGGTCGGTTTTTTCTTGTAAAGTTACAAACCGTAGTTCTCTTTCTGTAAAAAGCAAGGCCAAGAAACTTGCCGGGGTCTACGGCGGGCAGCGACGCAGACGACAGTTGTTTAGTAGTGGGGTGTGTTTGCCGTTCGTATTGATAGATGGCGTCGGGAGCAGCGTCCGAAGGTGTAGCCACTGATCTCAATGACAATTGCTGGATCGCGTTTGCCCGCTCCGCGAATGCGGTCACTGGCGGCCATCTTTAGGTAGAGTTATATCACCTCTAGCCAAGATACAGCTGCTGCAGCCACTTGGCAGCCGCCATCATCCATCCATGTCAGATGGCGTTTTGGCAGTTGTGGTGGCAGGCTGCCATCAAAATAGCGTGGGTGATATTCCGTGATTGATTGAAATTGTTTGACGAAACATGTTTTTGAAACCCGGCGTGAACGGCAGCCCGGTCTTTGAGGACCCGGTAAAAGTTTCACGAAATCGCACAGCACCGGGGAAAAGTAGCACAGCACGCATCAAAAGTCGCATCGAAAGAAGCATCGAAAGCAGACGCCGGTACGTAGTCTGCTTTCGATGCGAGCTGCGCTGCTTTCCCCCGTGCTGCGCTTTCGTAGAACTTTCGCCGGGACCTCAAAGATGAGGCTACCGTTCACGCCGGGTTTCAAGAATCTGCGTCGTCGAACAACTTCAATCAAGCACGAAATATCTCCCACGGTACAGTGTACTAGATCCACGGCTATTTCATGGCAGCCTGCCGCCATTGCTCTGTCCGCCATTTTACTATGATGGCTAGAGATGATATAACTCTACCTAAAGATGGCCGCCAGTGACCGCATTCCGGTCCATAGGCGGAGCTGGTCAAACGCAATCCAGCAAATAGACATAGAGATCAGTGGGTGTAGCCGACCAGCGAAAGAAAGCAGACGACACGCAGACGAAATCCGTTGGCAGCAAAAGCGCCGCCATTATGCAGACGCGTTTTTTTTTAAGTTTTGCTTGCTTTTAATGTTTGCATTTATTTTTTAACCGGAAGGTACATTTCAAAAAAGATTATGTTCATTTTAATAAACCACGGTGGTCGCGAGCCGTCGTGATAAGGAGGTAGCGCCATCTATCAATACGAACGCCAAACACACCCCGCTGCTGAATCCCTGTCGTCTGCGTCGCTGCCCACCGTAGACCCTGGCAAGTGTCTTGGCCTTATTTTTTACAGAAAAAGAACTACGCGTTGTAATTTTAGAAGAAAAACCGACCTGTGAACTACACCTCTGACGAAAAGTTTAGAAGGCTTCGTGCAGGCGTCGAGTTTTTACGGTTCATTTTAGATCTGAGCCTGGTGACTTGAACCACCCTATATGTATATATATATATATATATATATATATACAAGACCGATGAATCGATTAAATGGATTAAAAGGAGGCTGTTAATCGGGTTAAAAATTTTAACCGACGCCCAGCCCTAGTAACTTTAGCGCACTGCAGCGCTTCCGACGCGCTCGGTCTTTCTAAAAGCTGCTGATTTAGTGGGTATTGATAACGCTTAGCAAGTTCCTTATTCAACAGATATGTGTTATTTCAATCAATTAAACAGTTAAATAACATAGCTTAGTTAATTATTTGAATTATCGGGAGGATCACTTCCCTATATTAAGAGAGAGGATAACTAAACTAGTTGGTATGGGCTCATCCTGAAGCAGCGTTAATATTAACAAACGTAGGAAAGGAGTGGTCGAAAAAAGCGACGTTATTTACCCCTTGCCGTGTAACTCACGTGCACAAACCGCATAATGGAGCGCAACTTTTTCGGCTTTCAAACAAATTTGTACACCCAAATAAAAAACACCTTGTAATATGCCTTGAGCATTGACAGCATTGACAAGAACATAGCAACATGCGTGTAATCTTCGCAAATGCGGAAGTGGTGGTGCAGACACTTCCTCCGCAATGTCTGCACCACCGCCTCCGCGTCGTCGAGAATATAGGGAGGTGAAGCAGACATCGGAGACATGATTCCTTTCTCCTGAGTAATCCTTCACGTTTTCATTTGCTGTTTCTGTGTATGTGAGAACTGTATGAAGCACTTGTTATCGGTAATCTTGTCTCTCGCAAGATATATTACTGGGTTGCTGCTAAGTTGACCTGAGCCTAATTTTCGGGCATTGGTAAGCATTGTAAGGGTGTTTTTGTGAGTAACACCCTTAGGGGCCATGTTACCGCTGGCACAAGCTGGTTTACAGCCTTAAAGGGGCACTGACACCCCAAAGGTTGTATTTTTTTTCTTGACTAAAACGATGCAAGTTGTAGTCATAACCACGCAAAAAAAAAAAAACCGCATCGCGAAAAAAATTCTTGCGCGCCCGCGCGTTTTTTTATTCTTGGCGTTTGATTCTCCCGCTTTTCGCCTCCTCCCTTCTTTTCATTGGTGACGTCAAAAATCAGGAATTTGTAGACGACATTTCTATAACGCTTTGTAGGCGACATTTCTATAACGTTTAATAACGGCGATCGTAAAACATGTTTTTTAGCGCAATTGCGAACGCACTACGGCCACTCTTTTGAAATACCAAAAATCAGAGTTCGGTGTGATGTCGCTTTCTGGATTTGTATCCTCCTTCAGGAAAACTTGGCGGCGCTCGAGCAGATCGGCAAGTCAGTGAAGAAACCGGTTTTTCCCTCGCCGGCTCCCTTCTATCCTGCCTGCTCACCTCCTCCTCGCTTCAAGTGCTTCGGCGCTTTGCTTCATAGCGTGGAGCGGAGGTCCGAAAGAAAGTCGAGTCGCAGGAGACCGCAAAATTTGACTCACTGCACTGGCGCGGATCGCGCGGGAACTTCGAATTCGGCATTTGGAAATTGTTTTTTTTTAATTCACAAATACTGAATTCCCAAATTTCGAATTTTTCGGGTAATGTCCTGGCAAAGTTTTCAATCGTTTCGGATATTTAAAAAAAAATATGGCTTTGATGTGTCAGTGGCCCTTTGAGGGTGTAAAACATTTTATTATGTAACATCATTCCAGTTTGTGTGTATATGCCGTTTTCAGTGTTTTCGCCAAATTACAGTACAATTCCACATTTTATGTAGTTACATTGCCTAAGGACAACCTGAAGTAACGCCTAGTCGAGTTTTGTTTCGGTGGTCTTGTACGAGGTTACAAATATACCAAAACCGATTCCGTTCTCATTCTGAGCCGCAGCGGCAACTAAAATATTGATTGAGGAAAATTTAAAAAAAAAAATCGACGGCTACAAAAATTTTAAAAAGCACCAGGCGATCCAAATTTAGCAGTAACGAGATCTAGAGAATTCAAGATAAACTCTGGAAAACGTAATGCGACTTTTTGTACCCAGCACCCTTTCTGCAATCTGGACTACAGTGCACACCGTCCGTGGAACTCAAACATAAGTAGCTTTGCTTCAAACCGCTTTTAATTTATAAAAAAATGTATCTTTGATTCCAGATCTTTCTTTCCCATTTCCAAGCGGTGAGAAGAAAATGCCCGTTTATGTAGAACAGTATGGAAAATATTGGAATCACACAGCAGAGCATGACTTCCACATACTGAAGAATATTCCTTGGTACCAAAAAGATCCAGTATTCTCAGAAGACATGTTTCAGGTATAAGTTGTGGTGTCGGTGCTTTTAAAAGCAGTGGTAAAGAGATGTCTTTCGTTCACAAAATTGTCCTGTTTACCCCAACGTTCAAGATGGTCTTGATTATTTATACTATGACAATATACCACCAAGACAATATTTATGCTGGTAATGGTTATGACATATATAAAAATTTATTGGGGGAAATACACTAAACAATTTTGCATTTTATCAAATCAGAAGCTGCCCTAATGCACTTGGATTAAGGAGATGTAACTGTAGTACGTACGCAGTCGTTATACATTCGAAGGGACACAATAATGAGTGCATTTAAAGGGACCATGAAACGATTTTGACATTAAAGTGCGTTGACCGCACGTCGTAAAAGGCGTGAAAAGAAAACCAATACACAAAAAGAGAGAGCAAAAATTAAGTTCTCGCTATATAACTTTTAAAAAAGAAAAGCTGACTCTTTTACACCTTCTTCCCTTCGAAAGCTCTCTGCCTTTTCACTGTGATGCATCCGCGGTACCAAGGCACGTTAGCCAAATTCATATCGCCTATCGGATCAGAGCCTACCTCACCAGCATTGCGATCCTAAACAATAAATTGCCGCCGAATGTTTCTTAAAGGTTTTGTGAAAGTATATTCTGGTAAAAACAAGCGCCGAAAGACTAGGACAAAATAAGAAAACGACGACACAAGGCGCTTACTTTGTCCTAGTCTTTCGGCGCTTGTTTTTCCCGTTATGAACCAACTGGCCCAACTCACCATTTTGTTGTATATTCTGGTCCACATTTTGTTGAATAATTAGCAATGTGACGGAAACTGCCGAATTTCATATTGCTGGAAGCTATGCGCCATCTATCGTGTGGTAAGCGAAACAAGTGAAAAATTAAACTGCGCCTGTGCATAGCAACTTGCCTGCTGAAAAAACATGGCGTCGGCGGTGATGATCGACGTGGTCGGCGTGGTGGAAGCTCACCGTTTCGCGTAGAGCGCTATCCTTGACTGAATTCTCGTCGCGTGTCGCAATGATAACCCAGCACGTCCTAGAAGCAGTGTGGCCCACCGTAGGGTAATTAGCCTACTTGCAGGGTATTTTAGGCATTTTTGGTACATTCTAGGGTTGTAGGGCCGTCCGGCCATTTCCCCGCCAAAAGTAGGGTATTTTCAGACGTTGCTTCGTCAACGGCGAGCATAATAAAAAATAAAAAAAAAACAGTAAAAAAAATGAAAGCCGTTGACAAGTCCCTGTAACGCCGAATTAGAACGCAGCTCTTGAGGAGGATAAGGAGGGAAGGGTACTGTGGGGAAGGTATACCCCTCCTCCTTACCTCCTCATCCTGTGTGCTGCTCCTCCCTCCGAGCGGCGTCGCCGTCGCCTCACGGGGGACATGTGACCTCACGGGGGTCACATGACCACTGGGAGGTCATGTGACGATGACGTCATCAGTGACGTCACCTGTGACGTCACGCGTCCCATAATGCACCGCGCGGTTACGCCGACGGCGACGCCGCTCAAGCCGGAAACATGCGCCTAAGAGCTGCGCTCTAAAAAAAAAAAGCTGCCGTGCAAGCTTTGCACTAGCTTTACAACCCGTCTGCTGCCAGACCACGACATCATGCAAAACAGAAGTATCCAAGTTGCAAGACGTGCTGACAAAGAGCACCACACACCAAGTTGGAGAGTATTGGAGAGCTGGAGCAAATGGGAGAGGTGGGAGGAGGTGGAGTTGCGCATAGGGAGTTTGGACCCAGAAGAGGTATCTTCCGAGTGGAAATGTTCCCGCCAATTTTTCTCTGATGACTCTGGTCCATCCGACGCTCCTTGTTTAGGGCCGCCCACACTAGCGAGAAAACGCGCGCGGCGCGCCGATCGCGTTGAAAACGCGTTCCGCAAAATCGATTGAGCGCGTGAAATCATGCGTTCGCTCGAATGCTGCAAGAGTGCGTGAGGCCTCCTGTGCTGTCACGTGACATTCGCCGCGATCGGCGTGACACGCGCGTTTTCTCGCTAGTGTGAGCGGCCCTTTACACCTGCGAAACACGGGGCACCGCGGGCGGAACCACCCCGAGCCCACCAGAACCGGCAGCCACCTGTTCAACTGGGCTTTTCTACGCGCTGGCGTAAGGTGCGCATGCTACAAATAACCATAGCTGGAACTACCACTCGTCCTGGGCGCTCTTTTATTATGGCGCGTTGCAATTAACTCTCCTTACCACACCCATAGAGCTTCGGTCACGGATGATCGACGAGTACGGAGACCGATTTCAAAGCTCCCGCGGAGCTTCCCGGCACGTTGTGCAGTCGGCAGTTTGGAGACTGCCTACCGACTGCAGAAGTAGTTGGGACTGGAGGCGTTCACTTGAACGAACGACGTTTTAGCGAACGAAGCCGAAACCATGACGTTTCATCGAACGACACTTTAGCGAATACGGAAGAGCCGCCAGTTTCCTATCCTCCCCTAGTGCAATAGCCTAGTTTGTCGAAATTGTACCTTAGTTTGACGAAGCCCTAGGCGATACACCCAAAGAAGCTAATATATCGTTCGGATTCGCTTCCTTTTGTAATGAACCGCCTTGTCTATCGCCGCGAGTGCTGGTCTCACGTAGACCAGGTTGTAATTTGTCGAAATATCGGCTAAACATGTTGGTTGGGGATGTCTGTGCGCTCGCTACATGACTGTTGTGCTGATTTTACACAGCACACATGAAAGCATGGTGTTCTAGAATAACGCAGCGTATGCGCGTGCATGTGTGCCCTGACGCTTTGTACTGTATTAATATTGCCCTGTATCATCATAATTCGTGCAACAGTATTATTTGAACAAAGATTTGCATCGTAGGGTAAAATGTAGGGTAATAAGAAACATTTGTAGGGTAATGTAGGGTTTTCTGGACGCTGGCGTGGGGTATTTTTGAAAAATGGGTTGGCAACACTGCTGGAAAGAAAGAACTATCTACTCGTGCGGTGATATTGTTGTGTACACTGTTCTAGACGATTTAGTGGCAAGAGCGGCGCCCGCTTACGATGGGCCGCGTGAAGACGGCCAACGTAGATGCCGCGAGTGGCGCTGGAGTTCCGTGCTCTAGGAGACTTTGTGACAGCAGATGTGCGATGAGCGAAAAAGACGACGAAGCTTAGGCGGTACGCTTCTCCCGAACGTAGCACCGTACCACTCTTTTTGTGGTGTAGTGGTGGGAGTCTTCCCTGTTCCGTTGCCGTCTCTGTCATAAATGCAAGGAAAAAGACGGACACACACACTGCTTCGTGTCGTTGCCAAACGCGCTCGGCCTTGCACCTTACACAACGCTGGTCCCCGCCTCAGCAACACGATGGAAAAAAAAAAACACACCAGTTTATTGTTCCTCTCATCATTAAAAAAGTGAGAGATTTATTGAGATTTATTTGTCTATTTTTTCTTGTTATATCATTATCGCGTGGTTTCTTTCGCAGCTATTAAGCGTGCAGCCCAAGTGATAGCGTTGCTGAACGACCTGTCAGTACTGGGAAGGGGTGGAGGTCGATATTAATCAAATGATATCCATCAACAACACGCAAATAATAAAAGTAGAGGATAGCACACACTCTAGAGCCATTAGTGCAAAAGAAAACCTACAATTGTTTTATATTAGTAGTTGTTCTGCGTCGCGAAAAGCAACACTGTAGTACACGCCGAGCAGCGCCGACGACGAGACTTAAGGCTCTGTTATACTCCGACGTAACGCGTGCACGCGTGCGAGCGCGTCACAGCGACGTCACGTCGGCGAAAACCCGACGCTCTAAACTCCGGCGTCGTGGCGTAACCGACGCGACCGGCGGCGTTCGACGCAGCCTGACCGCCTCGACGCCAAAGGAGCATGCCGTATTCCGCGCCGGCCGCGCTGGCCGCGCCGGCCGGGCCAGCCGCGCCAGCCGCGCCAGCGACGCCGGACCAGGATGCACCACGCGCTGGCTCCCGGCAGCCCTCGGGGGGGGGGGGGGGGAAGCGCGGAGAATACGAGCAGTAGCAGACGACGGGAGCACCACTCCGTGTGGCGTCATGTTTGAAAGATCGGACTCAGTCGTCGAGAAGCTGATCGAGGGAATTCGTCCTCACCCGTTTGTCTACGACACGAGGAAGCTTGAGCACCGTAGACCGTGCGCTTGTCAAAGATGTACCGGATGTACATTGACCGCCTACGCTTGCGGCGCAGCAACAGTGCAAGCGCGAGTTTTCGTCGTGCCAAGTACGTCCACGATATCGCTCGAACTTGGCGCTCAAGAAGCGCGATAATTTTTGTCTGCTATTCGATACAAAAAGGAACCGGAAGTGGTGCACACTCGCAGGAAACGTGCCCTCGTAGTCAGATTCTGCGCATGCGCCGCGCCGGCGGCCCACCGACGCGCGCCGCGGGAGCCGCCGGGGCCGCCGGAGTATGAAGAGGGCGAATTTTTCACGTGCGCGGCATGACTAACGTGACGTAGCCGACTTCGGCCAGCGTTCGCTTGCGCGCGCGTTACGTCGGAGTATAACAGAGCCTTGGCGGGGGCACGTTCCTAGGATTGCGAACAGCAGCGCTACAGTGGCGTCTACGCACAAAATCTTCACGCGGCAGCCGCTGCTCTTGCTACTACAACTCTCTACAGCACTGTATTGTGGTGGCACCTTCAAGACAGCAGAAACGCTCGTGCCGTTGTCTTTGTTTACTTCGACTACAGTGGTGCTTTCTTGGCATTTGCCTCCTCGAACATCGCCCGGATTTCTTATTTTGCGCATTCCATGCGTGGGATCAAGTTCAAGATATTAGGGGGATTGGTGGCCGAGTGGGCTAAAGCGCACACCCAGCTTGACGCGCGTGGAGCGAAAGCTCGCGCTGCAGAACCCAGGGATCCTGGGTTCCCCACCCCTGCCCGTTTCGATCTGGATGAGCATCGTACCGGCGTGCGGTCGTGTATCACTACTGCGTGGTGCACGTTAAAGACCCCAGGCTAGCGGTATTACTGCACTGGCTAAATTGCTCATATACAGCGAGTGACTCGTCGCAACTTTAAATGGCTGACCAACTACACGCTGTATAAATATCCCCACAACCCAATTTTTTTTTCAAGATATTACTGGTGTTTACTGCGTTTAAAGGCCCGTATGAAGGATGCGAATTTCGAGATGTTTTAGATGCGGAGCATCTCTTGCTCGGGTCTATGTCCCGCGGCGTCGTAGTCCGCACTCGCACTACGCACGCGCAACTCTCCTTCCCTCTCTCCAACAGCTGCGCGTTACTCTCTCCGCTCTCTCTCTCTACCAGCTGCGTGCACTGCGCGTTTGTTCGCTTCTACTCACACCGCGCGCGCACGCGCAACTCTCCTCCTCTAGTCTCCTCTCCTTCAAGAGTGAAAAAAAATAAACGGCGAGCGGCGAGCGTTTTAAGTTCTCTGCCGCGAGCCGCGACGAAGGCTCGCGTAGGGGCTGACGCTAGGGCAGTCGGTGGCGCCATCTCTCGACGTCAGCACGCAACTGACTCTTTCCTCGGCACCAACACGATGCTCCGCATCACCCCATGGTTCCCCTCGGGAAGATGGTGAATTTTTTGTTCATCACCCGAGAAAAGTGATCAGTGTTAGCGATCCTTGAACGATCGCAACATCTATGGGATCACGAAATCATGTTTCTACGTTGCTATATCTCTGCTAAGACTAAATTGTCTTTTGCAATCGTAGAAAAGGCGTGTAGTGAGGTTTGCACTATCAGTAAAGTCGTGTTTTTAAAATGATTGTCCAAGACGGCGTACTGCATCTTTTTTTCTTTTTCTCATCCACTCTGCCCTGCGAGCCTAACCTGAAAAATAGAAGTTAAGAAAGCTTGAGCTCATAGAAAACTCTGTGCGTTTTCGGCTACGCCAGTGAGGGACAACGTGCCCCTTCTTTTAGAGATGCCGCGGAAACGGCGCGTGGTACCGGCGTATGGCACCAGGCCCATGCTATCGCTCTAGCGCAAACATATCTAATTGAATTTCACTCAGCTGCAATGTGTTCAAGGCTATCGCGGTGATGAGAGGCACTGATTCAGAAAATATGTCGGTGGCATCGGCGCTCGGCGCCATCAGCGCTGTAAAACCCTGTGGTAAAACCTACCGGAACACTCGCCAGCTCGCCACTAACGCTCCCATCCTCCCTACTGTCGAGAGAACTTCCGGTTCCGGTGGCAGCGGACGTCACGGCCGTCAAAAATGTCATTTCATGGTTCCTTTAACGGAGCGTTAACATCAACTTACTCCAACGCAAACAGATTGACCCATGTGTAAATGCAAACTAGTTGAATTTAAATCAAGATGTTTTGATAGCAAGTCGAAGTTGCCAAGAGGGATCAGTGGTTGCTTTAGTATTGTACTACATATAATATGCCTGCTGAGAGCATCATGCTCAGGCTGATGTGTAGAAAATTACGTCACGGTGCGCCAATATATAACGTTATCAAAACTGAAACCAACTTAGAATGGCATAAAACTAAGGCATGAAGATCGACTTTCTCCCATCGAGTTTTATTTTCTGCTTAAGCGTGCCACCGACCCGCATGCGTCTTGAAGACGACGCACTCCATGCCGTATAGTTAGGATGGGAAAACAACGCACAAACGTAAAGGTGGTGAAGTCAACTTTTCAAAACGATGAGAAATGGAAGAGAAACAAAAAGAAAGCAATTAGAATATATATTTAACCCACAAAGTAATTAAAAGGACATTGACAGGGTATTTATGCTCGTCAAGGTTTCCATTTGAACATGACATATGAGAGCCCAACTACCGAGATCACAATTTGTGGCTCGAAATTCGTTTTCTTTCTGCCCCGAAAACCGCCAATCGAGAACTGGCCGGTTTGAGTCGCAGGCACTATCTACTCCATGGTCACGTGCCGTTTTCTATGGTTTAGACACAACCACCAAAAATAATCAAAGTCGTGGGTCATCGAGGCACATACTCGATACTAAAAATGGACAAAAAATATGATGCCCATTTCTGTGGCTTCTAAAAAGCTACAAATACGTTTATTAAAAAAAAATTGCACAGCCACGTAATTTTCGGTATCTTTTTCCTCCTCTATATTTCTGCTTTCTCCCCAGTCCAGTTTCGGTTTCGGTTCGAGCAGCTGTGTTTTTTTACTTTATTAAAAATATATGTCACACTGTAACAAAATACTGGTTGGATAGTCTTCTGACACCATATTAAATCGGCTGACAAAAAATAAAAATAAACATTTTGGGGGCGTCCAAGCATCTCAAGTACTTCGCAAGCGCACGCTTATGTTGCATACTATTAAATAAAAAAGAGTAGCTCGTTGTGTTTTTAAAATTACGATTATTTTAAAACAATAAAGCACCGAATACAATAAAAACTAAGCATCCGGCCTGTTTGAGCGAGCGTAGAGTCTTCTGAGTGAAGCTATTAACGGAAAGTATAAAACGGATTTAGTTTTGACATCTGCATAAACCCTCTTCTCTTCTTTACCTCATGGAGTAGTACTTAAAGCTGAATAAAAAATGCGCATATATATAATCAATCAAGAAGTATAGATTACTATAAGAATTGCCAAAAAGTAAACACTCAAATCTTACTGCAGTGGGTGCACCGAAGCATCGGCCCTAATATTTTCCCGATATTTAGTTCTCATCCACCTGTTGCAGAAATGCCGAAAGCTTAAAGTGAAAGAATACATTTTTGATTGCACTATTTGGAGAGGACAATACAGTGCAGGTTTTACTTTAGTAGAAAACTAAGCACTGTTCAGCATGGATTTATAAAAGGGCATTCAGTAGAAACGAACCTTTGTTCTCTCCTTGAGTATACTGTCCCATTTGTTCTTACACGTGGGCAAGTTGATATTGTGTATTTTGACTTATCAAAAGCCTTCGATAAAGGTAAATCATGACTTACTCTTGTATAAGCTCTCTTTATACGACGTGTCGTCGTCTCTTTTAAACTTGTTTCATAGTTATCTGTCGGCTAGGAAGAGTAGAATAAAAATCTTGAATAGCTTCTCAGATGTATTTAATTCAACTTCGGGAGTACCTCAGGGATCGAATTTGGGGCCGCTACTTTTTCTTATATTCATCAGTGATATAAAATTGTGCATACAAAATGCGAAGCTGCTCTTATTTGCGGACAATATTAAGCTTTATCTTCGAATACAGTCGTAAGATGATTGTGTTATTTTGCAAGAAGATGTATCACGTATCTCAAACTGGTGCTCATGTAAAATTTTGCTGGTCAATCTAGATAAAACAAAAGTGCTCTCTATGTGTAGAAAACGCGAAAGAATTTTACATCAATATTTTATCGGCAATTCTACTATTGAACGTGTGGAACAAGTTCGTGACCTTGGTATTTATTTCGATAGTAATCTTACCTTTTCATATCATGTTACACAAATTATTGCTTCTGCCTTTAGTACAATGGGGATGATATCACGCTTGACGTCATGATTTTTCAAATATAATGTGCGTAGTTCGATTGTTTTGTTCCCTTGTACGAGTTAAACTTGAGTTTTGTAGTTCAGTGCGGAATTCGCTAACAATAACCGACGCTGCACGGATAAAAAGAGTTCAGGAGCGATATATACGCCTTGTTTACGATAGATATTTTAATAGAAAATGTTATTTTGATTATGAATACCTTCTTAGAGAACTTTCACTACAGAACCTGTCAAAAAGAAGAATTGCTCGTGACACTATATTTTTATAGAAAGTGGTTCACGGCCAAATAGATAGCAATCTTGTGTCGTCTCTAAACTTTCATGTACCGGCCCGTGTCGTTAGAAACTCAAACGTGTTTTATACATTTATACAACCGTGACCTTCCCCTTTGCCTCGAATGCAAATTTGTTTAAATGAATTTCCGACTAACGTAGACATATTTTTAAATTTTGCCTCGTTCAAACGACTACTTGATATGCATATTTTTGGTTTCTCATTTGTGAAATGTTTTAATTTCGAGAGCATATGTCGTTTGAGATTGTGTACTGTTTTATGTGTTTTTTTTCTCTTTTTTAAACTTTTTATGTGCCACCACACTGTAACCAATAGGTTGTTCTGGGGCATAATACAAATAAAGGATTAATATTTAGACTCAATGACAGACTTGACGAAAATAATCCCTGGAGAAGGGAACAAGAGGGACAAAGGACAAACATAAATCTCCAAACACAGCTAGGTGACTGGTGAGCGACCGAAAAAATCCACCTGGTCCGGGTGTCAAACCTGGGACCTCTCCATTATAGGTGGAGCGCTCTACCAACTGAGCTTTGCTGACGTCTAACCAGGGGTTAGACTTCAGTAGAGCAAACGGGTTTTATCAGCTGCCACCAGTCTAACACCAGCAAGGGTGAAGCTTGCAATTTAAGGTATAATTATAATGCAATTAAATGCAATGGTGCAAGCGAGCTGGACAAGATTGACGAAAATAATTATTTTCGTCAATCTTGTCCAGCTGCTGCACCATGAATTAATTGCATTATAATGACAGACTTGTGTGTTAAAATCTGATAACAGTTATTTTTCCTCTATATTTCCAAGACTCCAAAAATTATTAACTTGATTGGTGACCTGTCTCTCAAATATGCCTAATATGTCTGAATATCATTCCTTTCTGTGTTTTTTTTTAGATACCGCATTCTATGTATTGCCACAGCTATACAAAGCTCCACGAAATTCCTGCAATGCCGTGCTCAGTTTAGTTTCAGTCAAGAAGAGTTTGGCTTTAACCTGAATTCCGGAGGATTTCTGGCAGGAGGTTTCGCACCCCTATCCTTCAAACGAGTGAGTTGAACAATTTGTTTATCTCATAGCAAGATCTGTTTTGTTCTCAACTTTATAATAAGTTAAGTTGTTATCTCCTTGAAAGTAAACTGCTCCCTTACGGAAATGTCATATCTGGACTTATATTAAAAAATGCAGATATGGATATATAAGGAATTGGGCAGATATGGCCAGATATGCATAGTCAGGCCATATCTGGATGCATAAAGCCATATCTGCCCAATTCCTTATATACCCATATCTGCCCAATTCCTTATATACCCATATCTGCCCAATTCCTTATATGCAATATATGGACTGCTTTATATGATCCCGTGTTTGGGCCTGGCAAATAAGGTACCCACCCCATATAAAGCAATTTTCATGTGATGCTCCTTCTAGGATCACATGAAAATTATTGCCATGGGGCAGGTACCATACTTTCCAGGTCCAGACATGGGATCATATAATGCATTTCTATGAATATCCACAAAATATATATTTACTGCTATCCCACACTGCCAAACGTATGTTTACATAAATATATCTACAGAATATTCCACTGACCAATCTTTATTGGCCTGGTTCGGAAATAGTCATTCCGACAAATATGTATGCTACAAAGATAGAATGAAGGCGATTGCTAGTTAAGAAACATTGTAACATATCATTCAACGTTTGAAAGGCACAGCCATTTGGCGGGATTGGTTGTCAAGGGAGCAGACCGAGAATATTGTTTGCAAAAAAAGTTTAATACATAAAAGCGCCAAAACTCTAAACAAGTACTTCCCCCGTTTAAGAAAAAAATTATAAGAAACAAAACTGAAATATAACATGGACAACCACTAAAATAGACTAAAAATGTAATAGCACACAGACACCTATTAAAATAAAACAAATGAAAGGCAACAATTAAGCTGTAAACTATACAAAAGATCCAAAGTCATTGATTCCTACTCACAGGGTCACAGTCCTGATTCAACTCTCCGGTCGAGCACAGCAGTTTTCACAAGGGCTTGCTTGCTAGCCTCGTCGTTGAAGTCCTTCCTTACACCGTGCGATGTTCAAGTCCCCCAGTCGCTCCTCGCAGGCCTTGTTTTTCCGATCGGTCCCCAAATCATCCCGTGTGATTAACACGTCGCACACCACACGCACACAAACCGTTGTTTGCCGGAAGCAATACAAGATGAAAAGGTCATTACTGCTCCTTGAACACGAGGAGGTCACCACTGTTTCCCGCACTAGAAAATGACGAGGGCATCATATCTTTAACAAAAACCTCGTAAAAGGAAAAGATAAAATAATGAACACATAAGAAACAAAAACACGAAGGACTAAATCATGAGAAAAAAATGAAATAATTAGCACACAAGTAAAAAGAATAAAAACACGAAGGACCTCCAGACAGCCACATTGGTTCAATTAACAATGATGTTTAATTCTGATTAAAAAAATATTCCTGCTGCGCTAAAGATCACCAATATGGTGTGTAAACTAGGCGACCTTGAGCAAAGCAGGAATATTTGTGATCATAATCAAATGTCATTGCGATCTCAAAAAGTGTGGCTGCCTGCGTAAGTCCTTCGTATTACTATTCTTCTGATTTTGGGATATGCCAGCTGAACAAAGGAAGAAATACACACGACAGAGAGAGAGAGACACAAAGAACATACACATGCACTCTGCTGGACTAACAACCGTTTACTAAATATCATATTTTCCTTCGTCGACTTTCATTTAATGGATAACTTCTTTTCCTTCGTCGACTTTAATTATTGCCTAGATGAAATAATTGTTCCTCGCCTTCATCACATCAGTTTGAAAAACGTTGCATCCCCAGAGGTAACGTCTTCTGTGGGCACATGCAGGCTATTTTACACAGGGGGCGTTTCCTGTAAATACTACTTTTCTTTTGCATGAAGCACAATGGAGGCAGTGCTTATACAATCTTCCTTCTTCTCCTCAATGGCTAGGGACTCTAGAATTTCCCTTGCGACCTGTTTTTTTTTTTTTTTTTTGTCTAGCCATGATGGTGATGTTTGAGAAGAATGGAGCACATTGGCATTCGCGACAATGCGCTGGAAGATGGCCCCCTGCTCCAATTGTGCGCGCGCTCGGAGGCGGCGTGTTCTCTGGTGCGGTCATTGACACAGCGCCCAGTTTGTCCGATGTAACATTTCCCACCTGACAGCGGAATGTGATAAACAACAGCGCTTTCACATGGGGCGTATTGAGTCCTGTGGGCGGTGCCGCACGTGTTTTCGTTGTTGTCGCCCTCACTGTTAACCTTGCGGCACATGGCATATGCTTGTTAGGAGCAGAGAAGACCTGCACCACGCAGTAGTGATACATGACCGCACGCCGGTACGATGCTCATCGAGATCGAAATGGGCAGGGGTGGGGATTGAACCCAGGACCCCTAAGTTCTGCAGCACACGCTTTCGCTCCACGTGCTCCGAGCTGGTGTGCGCTAGCCCAGTCGGCCACCGATCCACCAACGCAAGGCAACGCAACGCACTTCTGTTGTAAACTCATACTTCTGCTTACGAATGAAATGCGCAATTCCCCTACAGGCTTTCATTCCACGTGAGTGGCATCAGAATTGCTAAAGGCCAGCCCATAAATACTGTCTGTGTTAAAAACAATCCTAGCAGCAATAAGTTGCTTTTATATTGCTCAATATATAGAGCATCTTACCATGAACAGCCTTGGCAGTCTTCCATGAAGCCAGGACTTCAGCAGAGAAGACTGTCATTCTGTGTCGTCTCAGGTCACTCACATCAGGATGGCGAAAGTGAATGTCAACGTCTAATTGGGAAAAGCTGCAGTAAGTATAAAGATGAAAACATAGATTAGAATATATGATAAAAAATATCATAGACCAACTTGAAAAAAGTGCACAAAAAGACAAGGACAGGAACACGTAGGACGCAGACTGGTGCAGATTCACAACTCGATCTATTGAACATAAAAGAAAATAAATAAGAGGATGAGAGAAGTCAGAAAGGCTGTGTACAGAGAATGTGAGCTTCAGGAACTGGGGCGTGAGGCAAAGATGTCAGGTAGATTGTTTTACAGACGCTCTAGAATTAACAACAGCCTTCCCATGCAGTAAGGTGGTGAGTTCATTCTGATTGAACATCTTAAAATATAGCTCACAAAAAACAAGAAATAAAGGAGTGGAATACATACACTACATACGAGTGCAGACTCCCAACACACATAAATTAGAAGAAAAAAAAGAATGCGGAAGGAGCTTTAGCAAAAGTTTGAACAGGTCCAAGTGGAATGTGCAAATTCACCCATATTCATAAGACTGTAAAAACGATTTTCTCGGCAGCTCAGGTAACAGACGGATGTGCGGACAAATTGGTCGCCCATACTACGAATAATAAAGGCCTAAAATAATTATTTTGTATGTTTTTTATAGTATCTTCTAATTATTCACGTTTTTCCTAAGGATGACATACACGAGCAGTGTAAACAGTGCATAGATAGGTGATAATCCATCATAGATTTTAAAGAGAGATTGAGCTGTCTTTATGTATTAGCCATCCATCTGTTACCTCAACTGACACGAAAATTATGTTTTTTTTTGTTTTTTTTTAATCTGCTCTTGCTAACAGGTAAATCAGCGCGTCCCACTTGGGCCTGTGCTCGAGCTTCTTCGGCAAAAAAAAAAAAAATTGCTACAAACGATAATTATATTTTTCTCGAAGCACCCCTGCGATTCAAAAATGGGAACGTTCCGGCCACTCTCGTTCCCCGTGTTATAGCGAAATATAGCGCCGCGTGTGGCGGTTTCACCGCACCGGCCAAGAATCACTTGTGTCAATCTTTTTTACAGCCGACTGTACGTAGGATCATACGAAACACGCGTACAGCAAATGATCTTTAGAGCTCGACATTTCGCGAGGAATAAGTGCCGGTGTCAAAAGTTATTTCGCGGGCACAAAGTTTTGCGATCGGAAGTGGTATGCTATGCATTAATCACCATGGGGTGAATTCATTGCGGCACCAATTTTCGGAGATTCTTTTCTGATTACGAATTGCGAAAACGAAGTCGTCTGCAGGCGACTGGGCCGGCGAAAGCTACGCACTTGCTCGATCAAGCAATTGCTGCTTTTTGTCGGCTCCGGATCTCCGCACGCAAGTACGGAGAGTGGCGTCGGCGATGGAGAAACACCGCGCTCTTCCAGGCATTCTAGCTTACCAGTCCCTCCTCCTCCCTCCCCTCCCCCCCCCCCCCCCCGGTCTCCTAAAGAGTTCCGCCGCTACTGACGTACCTTCACCGATGACAGAGCCTCTACATCGGGGAAAAAAGAAGAAAAACAGCCTCGCATAACACCATTCGCGCACAATTAGTAATGCTGGTAAAAGCAAGCGATCTACAGACAATAACAAGCCTTTTGAACGCAGGAAATAATCCAGCCCTAACGAACAAAATACGAACTTACTTCGGATCCCGTGCCATGATCTTGGCTGCTGAGCAGATTTGACGTAGTTCCACGTCCCATAGTCGTTTCCGTCTTTTTCGGACACATTTGAAACTAAGGCAAACTCCACGCATCACCAATAATCGGGAAATTGGACCGTTAGCCGATCGCGAACACTGGATTTCAAACGCACATGGCCGACACGGCCGGCAAAACGTGCGAAACATAGGCGGTTGATTCGATGAGGTTGTATTCGTATCTTCAACACGTTTAAAATAAAACGACCAGCAAACCGCATTATAAAACTCATAAAAGAAACAGCAATAATAAATTATTCCGCACGTCAATATCGCCACAATATTATGAATAAGTCCTGAACACGGTGCAAAATAATAAATACGAAACTAAGCGTGCAATGTATCAAAACGAATTCAGCAGGGATGCAACCTTCTAGAAAGCGAGCGAAGGTCAGCCGGGCGACACTAGAGCACTATATGGCTCCTTCGGAGCAGAGTTGCGCAATCTAGCAACGCCGTCTCTCGGCGACTAGCGGCGAACACCCGGAGGTTCCAACTCCGGTCAGAAATGGCGTTATGGCGGAACGGTGAGAAAACCGTTGTTTCTTCAAAATGCTGTGGGAGATGTTACGTGATCGATTGAAGTTATTTGACATAATAAAGGAACATTTTGAGAATCATTTGCGCTGAGTTCGGTAGCCAAGTCAAGGGCGTAATTTGATTTAAAAGTTGCACGAGATTGCATCATGCACCAGGACGACGCGGCGACGTCACAGCGTCCAACGTGACCCGCATCACGGCCAAGCATCAAAGAGCCCATCTCCGGAATCTGCATGCGATGCAAAAATGCGTCTGCTTTAAACGCCATTGCGCTTTCGGAGAACTTGCCGGTCCTCAAAGATTCGCACACGCATCCGATATTAGCCGAGCTTTGATAAAGTCTGTTTCAGTGCTTTACCAACTTCAATCAAGGACGAGATATCGTTTACGAAACAGTGTACTAGACCTCGCCGTTTATTTTATGGTAGCCTGCTGCCGTCGCTCTGTCCGCTGTATTCTCCATGATGGCTAGGGCTGCCTCCTGGAACTCTGAGTGCCTACATGACTGGCGCCGAGCTGACCTCATGTCCGGTCCATGGTGGATCTGGCCAAACGCGATCCAGCAGAGATCATAGAGATTAGCGGATGCTACTCTGCTCCGTAAGCGAGCTATATGTAGCCAGGCGACACTAGCTTAGTGCGTTGACGCTCTGTCTTCGCGTGCGTGTGGTTGTTGGTTCGAATCACGGTAGGCACTATATATTTTCTTACATTTTTTGTATTAATTTTTTTATTTTAAATATTTTTCTCACCTTTTTGTATTGGTTTTTATTATT
>JAZHYW010064058.1:0-47022 GCA_037355805.1 Ixodes ricinus
AACTTTCAGCGATGGTGGTACCGCGGTGTAGAATCGCGCTCCCTAGCTCTGATATTGGCCTCGCAATAAATGAGCTGTTTACACCTTCCTGGCGTGAAAATAACGTTGACTTAATACTGTGCCCGTCATACAGCAAAACTAGAATTACTTACACGTCGCAGACTCAGCCTCAGGACCGCTGTTCCACGACGATCATCCAGATGACAGCCATTTTGAGAGGCACCTGTGCGCCCCCATAGGTCGTGAAAGCGAATCTCTGGGTGCGAGAAGAAGGTCGTGCCACAAGGCACCGCAACAAGCTCCTTCCCCTAAAGAGTCCCTTTTCAGGAAAGGAGCCTACTAGCCTTTTTAGAAGAAAGGAGGTACTCTTGACAGTAGGCACTAACGGCGTTGAAGGCGAGCTGGCGCATCATTTCGTCTCCCTGGAGTAAGAATTTTGAAGAGGTGACCGCAATATTGGTTTCTTGCAGACGGTTGCTTGACGGTACTGTACCGCCTGAAAGCACCGTCGCCAATTCGATTTAAGGCTGCGGTCCCACGGCAGCCATCTTGAACAAGGCGTTAGTTCAACCAATAGATGGCGACACGCACCCGTGGGGTGGCCGAAACATTGGTTCACGGTGGGATGGCTCGAGCACCATCACGTTCCCCTCGTGGCCTTGCTCGCGCCGCTGCCAGCTGTGCTCAGCTGGCTCAAGTAGCGTGGCCCAGCAAACGGATGTATGAGAGAATGTCAGGCTGGGTATAAATTGTTCTCTGATATACGGAGATGCGGTTCGGCGGTTGTCACGGGCTTTCGCAATCTTACCAAGAAGGAATCAAATGTTAATTGACGTGTCGATATTCTATCAATGAAAACTCCTTCTGCGGGAATGCACGCTCAGTAGACTTAATCTTCCAAGAGACCAGTGGAAGCGGCGACGTCAAGTAAACTGCTTCGCGATTTACGGTGCTTACTTCACCATTTTAATGACGACTGAAAATTACGTCACGAAATATTGTGTTTCACGGGGTCCGGAAGATGTTGTAAAGGTTGTTACATTATAGTTCCCAGAAAACAAACGCCGTTGCAATATTTTCGGAAGTACCGACACACATAATGTTGTAAGTACAGCTTAGGAGGAATATGATGAAAACCATCAGAATAAATAGGAAGACGTTTATTTGCAATGAAGACGCTATGAATGAACGGCGTTTAGCGACGGCATGTTATGAGCGTTCGGGAATTTATAAGTTCACGTGATTGCTAACTATGGACATGCGGACAATGAAGAGCAGTTTTGTCGGGAGATGGTGTTGCGGTGATGACCTGATATCGGACGACTCGTGGCAGACGAACAAGCAAGTTTCTTCTCAGCGAATGGTAAGCGTCCAGTGTCAAGCACAGCACGTGGTTACCGACGTTGTCGACGTTTCGAACACTTACCGCTTTCGACAAAAGTCCTGGCACCTGGGCTAACTTTCTGGAAAGACTCGAAGTCTTCATTGAGTCCAACGCCATCATGAACAGTAACTGAAAACGATCCACTATTCAGTCGGTGGGTGGCGAAACGTATCCGCGTCTGCGGAGTCATGGTCGATGCGTACTCTAAGTGGCTGGAAGTTTACACGATGCCTGCCACGACGTCCGAACACGTCATTGACGTTCTACGGTCTCTTTTACTTACTTTTGCCGTACCGAAAATACTTTTCTCTGATAACGCGCCAACGCGCCAAACAGATGGTGTGCGAAACGAAAAAAAGCCCTCTTGAAGCTTACGGAAGAAGCGGTTCAGTGAAGAATCGCCAGGTTCTTGTTCCAGCAGCACGCGACGGTCTCATCTTACACGGTAAAAACACCCGCCGAAGCAATGTTCGGCGGACGAAGAGCCACACCCCTCGATCTCATGATATATATATATATATACTATGGCCTACGAACGAAGATCGAGAGATTCCCAGATCGGGAGTAATGGCAGTTTATTCGGTCGGACAACTCGTCTACGTGAGGAATTTCAGCGGAAGTCGGGCCTTCCATGTAAAACTTGAGTAGAAAAGGCTCTATGCTGGTTGACCAGAAGATGTCATCCCTCTGAATACGTTGGATATCAATGCCCTTGAGAGTAAATATAACTAAATCACAAAACTCTCTTTGTGTATTGTGTAACTGCCCTTATATTTGATAGTAGAAGCTATGGGGGTGATTTGGACCTTTCACACCAGGCTCCTTTTTCTTATTTTTCGCCTCATACTCCTTTGCGGTTTAAGTATGCTTCAAGAATCTTTTGGAACGGGGACACTTTACGTCAACGAGGCCATTTTTTCCAAGTAGTCAATCAGGGAATGCTGCTAGAAATCCGTCCCTCATATTAACGAATAAGCCGCACTTCTGCACAGTGCAGTTTTCCTGTTTCACGTACAGTTGTAAAGCAGCATCCTCATTGGTTCTACCATATTCTGTTGCGGGTGAAGAAAGGTCTTTGGGTACACGATACTTGAAACAAGTCTGGCACTGTACGTTGTGGTTCGACACCCACTAATGTCGTCGTCCTTATAGAGCCTCATCATTTAATCGTTACCTCGTCACCTCATATTGCTCTTCATCAACAGTAAGTACAATAGGCTACCGCCATATTACAATCCAAGAATTGAAAAATTGAGCCGTTCAGTCCTTCAACAGGTTTATTATTTATATAATGTTATTACGTTACATTACCTCGAGACGATCGACGTCCATCGTCGATCTTCAAATACTTATACCTGTATATAGATTAGACGCACAAGGGGGGCATCGGTTGCCGAGTGCATGGTCTATCGCACACCAGCTCGGAGCACTTGGAGCGAAAGCTCGCGCTGCAGAACCCACCCCGCCCCTGCCCGTTTCGATCTGGAAGAGCATCGTACCGGCGTGCGGTCGTGTATCACTACTGCGTGGTGCACGTTAAAGACCCCAGGTTTGCGGTTGTACCGCACTGGCTAAATTGCTCATCTACAGCTGAGACACCAGACGCCCACTAAGGCAGACTAACTCCCGGCTGTATAAACATACACACAACAATTTGCTATTAGACGCATAATCGCAAAGAACACCGCGTGCCGCCTCTTTTCTCTGGATGCCTTTTTTTAAACCAGCGCAAGCTCGCGCGTTCTCTCTTTTGAGACAGTTAGAACGGTCGCACATAAAACCCGCGTTTCTCCTACCCGGCCGCTTCCTCCTCTCATTATGTGTAGTTGGTTATAACTAAATAAGCTATAATAGTGGTGTATTATTCATATTTACTTTCAGTTTCAGTCAGGGAAAAGGAGTTTCGTGGGAACCAGAGCCAATAAATGAGCTGCGCTTAGAGTATCGGCACTCTCTTCCCCGACACTGTTGTGAACGCCGCCATTTTGGTGCTTGTGCAGAGCAGGCGCAACTGCCGATCGTCATGATTCAAAAGTGCGACATCCTCAGCATTAGATTCGGTGTTAGGAAGCTCATGTAATGTTGCTTTGCTTTGTCGCAAACTGTTTAAAGTGGAGGACGAAAAAGTGTTTCTTGTGATTTCAGATAAAGCTTCAAATAACTGGCAACCATGATTTTAAGCCACAATATGGCCAAGTGTCGCTACTCTGAAGCGTAGCTTATTTAATGACACTATTCATGCTCTTGTTCAAGAGGCATGTATTACCTGGAGGGGCCATGACGTAAGGCCCGTGGATTCCACAAGCCACTACCTTTTGACACCTGCCTCTTCCTCATTGTTCCCGCTTGTGCCAGTAAATTAGCTACGGTTCAGAGTAACGACACTTGGCCATATTGTGGCTTAAACTCATGGTTGCCAGTTATCTGAAGCTTTATCTAAAATCACAGGAAACGCTTTTCCGTCCTCCACAAATGTTTAAACAACCCGCGACAGAGCATTGCAATATTGCATCAGCTTCCTAGCACCGCATCTAATGCTGAGGAAGTCGCACTTTTGGATCATGACGATCGGCAGTTGCGTTTGCTCTGAACAAGGCCCAAAATGGCGGCGCCCAAAACAATTTTGTTGAACGGAGTGCCGATACTTTAAGCGCAGCTTATTTAGTGACTCTAGGCATGAAGTAAACTAGGGTGTATTTTTTCCTCTTCGTCTTTATTGTTTATTGATTTTAATTATATCGAATAATGAACACTTTATATCACGCTACGCTTGTGTAATTATTTGTCTTAGATTTATTAACCTGACCCAGTACTTAAACCGTTCATTTATCGATAGTAAATCTTGAAATATATTTTGTAAATGTGAAGGTAAAACGACACGGAGATTGATGATGATACAGACGCCAACGCCGCCCTCGAAATTTTTTTGAACTTAGAAATCAGCAGTTTTGTCTGCCATCCGCCAGGTAGCGCAACAAAACACCCAAACAGTTTTTAATTGTTTTTAAAATTAGCTAAGCTCTACAACTATCAAGAAACCAAAGCAAGATCATTGGGAAAATCTAATACATCGCAATGTATGTCTATTCCATACAATAAATGTTATTAGATGCCAATAAATCTGTTTGATGTCCAAAAAAGATGTGCGTCAAAAACAGGTAAGTTTGAGGGGCTCCCGGAGCGTTATGACTTTGAAAATAAAAAAAAGCCACCGTCCACCTCTTGGGCAACTATTGTAGTTCTAAATGTTATAAAAGATTTTACCATAGTTTAATTATTTACTCGGCGGCATTTGAATTACCATGACTCGAAGCACAAAAAAGTGCTATGTTTGATATAGAATATCTAAACAAAAAAATTTTACACAACATTAAATTTTTTTTCATCATATTACCAATTATAAGCACTACATCTGTAGCTAATTTCATTGCCCTAGCGTTTGTCATTAAAAACATATTTGTGCTGAAAAATGTCAATTTTAGGGCAATATTTGGAGAGCTGAAAAAAACAAAGTAGTGCAAATACCAAAAAAGTATACCGTTACATTCTGCTCCGACATCATCTTAACAAAACTGCTCTATTGGAACCGTGTTATCTTTAATGAATCGTTCATAAAACATGAACCAGCGGAGCAAGTGAGGGTCCGCGCCATCATATTCGCAACGCCACAAATGCGCATGAGCAGTATAAACCGATACATACATAATATCAAATGAAAGAGGATTGCATGGCCTTTCGAATGACATCAATCCCACAAAACAGTATTTAAAAGGAGATGAGTAATGACCTGCCAAAAAGTACCTAAACTGCCACATTCAGTGGGACCGTGGCCTTAATATATAATATTTCTCCTCACGCGTCTCGGCCTATGCAAGAACTCGGCTGCGCGCTCACCCCCTTTCGGGTATTGCTGGTATAAAGCGTTGAAGTCGGATATAAATAATTTTCAAATTTTAGCGATGGGAAGATACTAGTGTTCAGTGATTTCTGCCTTTCCAGTAAGCAGGCAATAATTTAGTGCACTGTAAATTTAGTATACTGTCGGGCAGGCACGTAGCCAGGATTTTGTTTCGGGGGGGGGGGGGGGGGGGGGGGGCGGGGGGGGGGGGCGCCCATGACAAAATGATGTGTGATGGAGAGGGGGGAGAGGAGGCTCCAACAAAATGGCAGATTTCGGGGGGAGGATGGGCCCCCCCCCCTAGCTACGTGCCTGCTGTCGTGGTTGTCAGTGTCTGGCTATGACACAAAAGCTTCTTTCGAATGTTTCCTTTCATTATTATTTGAATTTTTGCGTTTCAAGAACGGTTCGTAAAAGAAGCATTAACTTGTAATGTTTTAAACGATCATAAGATTTCTAGAATAATATTTTTAGTTTAGGTTTTAACCTCGCGTGGCCAGCCCCAAAGAAATCAATATCGGTGGTAAATGGCATTTTACCGGCCGTGTGACAACAGCTCCTTTAACAGGATATCCTTTAGCGGAAGGGATAGTTATTGAAAGGAGCTTTAAAGCGTCCTTTGACAGGGCTATCGTAAAACACTCGTAATAATAGGCAGAAGGTTACGACCTTCACGGATTTACACCTGATTGTTCGCCACCATTATTATGTAATGAATAAATACAGCGCTTGTACTAATATAGTGTTAAGCAATATGCCACATGTATACGACGAATGAACGTTCTACAAATATATATCACAAGATAAAACAGAACCAAAAAAATTATATTGTCTTCAGGGTGGTGCAGCCAGCACGAAAAATGAAGGCACAATTCTTCTTGACGAAGTACCAGTTAAGGTGCAACCACCCCACCGTGCATGACGTTTTGGTGCTTGTTTGACGGCTTATAGCTTTGTGTCTATGTATCTTACAATTATAAAGTTAATGTCAAATTAAAGAGCTGTTTTTCAACAATATTTTAATGTCTCGATATTACGTTTATCTTTAGTTGTTAGTTAACTATTCAGCTTTTAATAAACCACAGTCTGTAATATTGAAAAAAATTATTTCTCGAGTTATAACGTCCCATCGTCCACGATATTTTACGTGGAAGTTCGGTTGTATGTAATAAATTAAAAAAGTGAGCAACGAATTGTACAGATAATGTATACTTTAAGATAAAAAATAAAGTTTAAAGTTGAATTTTTTATGGCGCTAAAGAAACGGAATCACGCCAACTAATTAAAATAATGAGACATTAAATTATAAAGCATCCTTCGATATTACATTTTCCAGAAATTCTATATAGATATATTACACGCTAAGAATGTTATAAGACCTCAAACTTTTCCCATTCAGTTACGGTAAATTGCAGTTTCTTAATATAAAATACAGATGGCGACACGTGTTGAACAACACCTTGATGTGCATTTTCCGTCGTGTGCCGCTTGGAACGCCACGTGAAAGACAGAAAAAGTGCCAGATGTCAGGATGTCAGATGCCTGGATGCCCGCAGTGAGCGAGCCAGAGATGTCAGAACAACAAGCGCGAGGCTGCGGGTGCACCACACCTACTTTTGCGCGCGTTCTACTGTGCGTCGGTACACATGCCCGACGCGATCCAAATGAAATGGGCGCCATGAAATGCATTCTGCAATTTCAGATTCCGCCACATAAGCGAAAACATTTTAATGTTTTTATCACTTGCAAAAATCGTTTTCGCAATCAAACTATGCTTGTCGGAATGGTTTGGCTATATTTTGTTTCAAAAACCACCTCGGTGGCTTAAGTGGCAATGATAATAAAACGAAACTCAAAACATTAAATCGGCTCAGTGTCCCTGAGCTAACGCGCTGGCCCATGAATATATATTTGTCGGGTTTTAAATATCGGCCGCGGTGCCCGCAATCTGACGGAGGCCAATCTGAGGTTTCGGTTGCACGTCAAAAGATCTCCAATTATTCAAAATAAACCCGCAATTTTTTTTTATTTTTATTGGGGCGTGTTAAGTGATTTTTGTTGGTTTGGCTTTTGAAACCCTAGGATCTAAATATTTGCTTTGCTTTACCTTAGGCCTGGTTCCACACTTACAGCTAATCCGATGCCGCCGAAGCGGAATCGGCCGCGGCAATGCACAGTGGACGCTACGCCCGGCGGCCGAATTCATGCAGATTCGCCCGCCGATTCGCAAGTGTGAACGATGCCTGCCCAATGGTTTCTTTGTCGTCGTCGCGCCTACTTCACATATTTGCTGCTAGGGGCGCCAAAACCCCATACAGAAAAGCAGACGACGCTTGTCCGCTGTCTGCTGCTACAGTTCACTGTAGCTAGCGTAAGCTACGTTATCACGTTAAGTTACGTGATAACGTACGTTTTCCTTGTTAGGTTACGTGGTAACGTGACCTTACGTGATCAAATAGGTCACTTGATCACGTAATTTTTTTGTAACACGAGTAACTTCTTTCGGTCGTCATTCCACCCGCAGAGCTCTATAGCCGGCATAGCTCAACAGCACGAGGCTGTCTGTGGCTCGTGGCACGCACATCGTGACGCCACACGGACACGCGCGGTCATTTCATTCCATTGATTGATCGTGGGCACTTCAGCACCTTGTACTTAGCCCTGACTCCTTGTGCTACGTTCTAAGTCGCATCATATATCCTTACTGTTGTGTGCCTATGTGCAACTCGAACTCGCGAGTGGCACTCCCTAGTGGTCATTAAGCAGGCTTCTATTTCTCCTAGTGATTCCCTCCTCAGGCACCAGGACAGGGTAGAACTATACCATCCAATAGGGAATCAAGTGAGGGTGTTGTATGCGCTGAAGAACTTCGTAGAGATTTAACTAAAAAAAACAACGAAATATGCTGAAAAAGCCTTTACATGCAGCTGTTGAGACTGTGGTGGATACACTTATTCACCATGGGGCTCTGAAATGCGCAAAGGCAGAGAAAGATGTCACTCGTTACAAAGATTTGCTGCAACGTCTCTGTACTAAGCATTTCAGGTCAATTTTCACAAACTACTCGGCGTCCGTGACTGACAAGCTTGACCCCAAGAAGATCTTGTCCAACAAGCCACTATCTAGGAAGTCGTTAAAGCTCTAGAACTGCATACGTGAAAAACAGTGCGGACCACAAGACACCGGTCAAAAACATCAAGGGGCTGTGCGCTTAAAAGAACAGATCGAAAATGTATCTCAAGATCTTCTGTCAGAGTGCTTCCGACGGGTGCGCAGGTTTTCGGTCAGCGGGGACTCGTTCGCGGTCTTGAGAAAAACCACTTGACTGCGGCATGGGGTCCGCGGGCCGAATGTTTTCCGGCTCTGCTACAGAAGCAACAAAAACGCTCAGTGGTCGCTGTTTCAACGTCGTGAAGGTCCGCCAGCCTGTCTGTCTCCTTTTAATTTGCATTGACAATTTCTGTTGTCGATAGGACAAGCACCAGGGTCTGGTAACATTTTAGCGTAGAAACGAAACCAAGATGTGAAAGCTAAAAGAAAGGTATACGACTTCTTTTATATATAAAATCTATACTGACGGTGCCCCGCGCTTGCTATGTAGCACGGGTTACGAATGTATTCAATACACAAACGGCATCAAAGTGGACTGTAGCAGCGGGCAGCGAAGAGTCGTCTGCATTTTTGTATGGGGTTTTGGCGCCTCTGGTAGCAAATATGGGAAGCAGGCGCAACGACGACGAAGCATGGGGAAGGCAACCATTGGGCAGGCATTATCAGTATAAAGGAGGCTATGACCAGGCCTTAGTTCCGAGCGTAGCTATCGCTACGGATTGATGAAGCCACTAAAGCAGCGCCAAGAGCGCGAGGTTAAGCTGTTCGTTCTCTTTCTGTGCCTATGCGGTCGGACTAAACTAGAGCCACTAAATAAGATACGCTTCATACACATCTTGGTGCTTAAAATTATGGTTGTCAGTTATCTGAAGCTTTATCTGAAATCACAGGGAACACTTTTTCGTCCTCCACAAATGTTTAAACAGGTCGCGACAAAGCAAAGCAATATATTACGGGAGCTTCCTGACACCGGAACTAATGCTGAGGACGTCGCACTTTTTGAATCATGACGATCGACAGCTGCGTTTGATTCGTTACTAACCACCAAGATGGTGGCGCCTAGAACAATATCGGGGAAAAAGTGCCGTCACTCTAAGCGTAGCTCATTTGGTTTAGCGCAGGCTAAACCAAGTGCGGTAGGGGATCGTTGGCCGAGTGTGTTGTGGCACCGCAGATCAGAGCACGTGGAGAAATGCTCGAGCGCGAGCTCCGTTCAAAGCACGGAGCTCACGCTGCAAAGCCTGTAGGGACTAAATTCCCTCGATGTGTTTGCGTTGGTCTTTCAAGTAACCTCAAATGTACCTCAAATGTGCCAGTGCACGAGGCCCGTCTCTCGAGCGCCCCTTGGAGGCAAATGGCGGCGCAGCACTAAAATGACTGGCCCTTGAAAGCGAACGGCGGAGCACCCGCTCGTGGCACGTGTCTTGCGCGTTTCCACAATAATAGTTGGCGGTTCTTGTAAAACAACGCCTTTATCAAAGGGCTTTAGCAGGGACCCTGGGTTCAGTCGCCCATCTGCATCCTACCGTCGTGCAATCGTGTACCACATATACTGCGTAATGCACGTTAAAGACCCCGAGCTAACACTTGTACTGCACTTTTCATAATCTTCAATTTTCATAATCTTCAACGGGTAACAATGTCGCCCTACGCAACTGCTGCTCCCTAAAAAAACCAACGACTAATTTTGAATACGCCGTTACATTGCATTTTTAATGTGTAATCGCGTGTTGGCGTTCCTTTTTTTTTGCCTACATTTTTATTATGCGGCTCTTACTTATAATGAAACAGACTATAGTTGTCGGACTTGCAAAATATATTAAATAACTAAGAAAATGGCACGTGAACGCAAAAAAAGAAAAAAAAAGAACACTGATAGGCGCACTTAATAAAAATAATTTAAATAATAGAATAGATTATAATTGTGTTTTCAAAGGTTTGGGCGCACCAAAAGGTATAAAAAGCAGAGCTCAATGCTTTGGATTGTGCGCTTGTTCACAGGAAGTGTAGTTCAGGGCCGCTAAACTCGTCAAACACAAAGTTGGGGCCGAAGTTCGCGGAGCGTGCTGATTGGACTCTCGCGACGATGGCGTCACGCGGGACGAGATGTCAATCATCCAAGCTCTCTCGGTGCTCGATTTCCAGTGAGAATGTGAAACACAAAGTCGTAGCGAGCTTCATGGGAGCGCGCGCGAGCAACACCGTGGGGCCAGGCGATTGAACGGCTGCATTGATGACGTCGATCCCGCGTGTCCCTACATCCCTACGCTGCTATAGAGTCAATGAAACGTAGATTGTACCTAGGCGGGCTGTAAATGCTCTGAACTTTTTCGTCGGAAGATCGTTGTTTCTGGAAGTTATTGGTGACGACAAAGTGACGTTTCACAACTTTGGGAAGGAGTTATTTGAGGCCAAAATCTTCGCTTCGGAATCGAGGCGAAGATTGAACTTTGTGATATTGTGGAGCCGTGCGCGGTGTACGCGGCTACAGAGCTCGTCTTCCGGAACTGCCAACAACGCTACTGGGGTCACCCAGGGTGGGAGGACTGACATCGGTAGCGTTTGAGAGAAGAGGGGTCGGCAAGGGATGGAGAGGGAAAACCTAAGGGAGGGAAATAAAAAAAAGGTGCGACTAACACACACACACAAACATACGCACACATTCACACACAGAAATGGGAGTCAGGAAGGTTCTTAGAAATTGTTTGGGAGAGAGGAAGAGAGAGAGAGGGGTGATGGTCGTGAAGAAGGGGGATATCCCCTCCCCCGAATTTTTAGAACACAGCTCTCAAGCGCCCGTTTCGGGCTTGAGTGGCGTCGCCGTCGGCGGTGGCGGCACCGTCTGCATAACTGCGCTTGTTGTATTATGGGTCGTTTCCCCGCTAAATTTAGCGGAGAAATTGACGCCACGTAACCTCAACACCAATTCAGTTTCCCCGCTAAATGGGAGGGTAGCAAAAAGAGAAGGAGGGGGAGGGTACGGAGGAAGGTGGAAGGGCATCCCCTCCCTCCTCCACCTCCTCAAGAGCTGCGCTCTAACTCGACGTTAGAAAGAACTGCAAACGTATTTCTTTTTTTTATTATACCTCTCTGAAATGCTATGGTCAGGGGCTGGGGCGATACCCTCCCCCACCTCCTCCCCCCTTACACCTTCATGCCCCTTGCCCCCTCTTTCGACGCCACTGGGGGAGGGGGGGGGGTATGACCAGTAGTATGACCCCCTCCCCGTCCTCCTGTTTCGACGACCCTGCTATACTTTGTTTCACCTTGTGTTGTACCGCAGGAAAGGCTACAAGCGCGAGCTCCTTGCTCTAGGGCACATCTCGGCGGCACAAGCTCTCGTGCACCAAGGGCAGCTGCCAACGCTATGGAGCTCGCGCTTCTAGCCTTCGCTACGGTACAACATAGGTGAAACGGAGAGAGAGAGAAAAAAAACTTTTATTAAACAATTAGTTTGGCACTTCCGAGGCGAGAGGAGCCCTCATTCCAGGGCCCCTGTAGCTGTCGCTGCGGCTCGGGCCCGCGAGACCAGATTACGCTGGTCGTCCGGATCCCAGCTGGACAGCGCAGCTTCCCACTGCTCGGCGTTTGGGTTGGGAACTGGGGGGGCAGCCTGAATCCTAGGGCATGCCCACGTGATGTGATATAATGAAGCCTTTTCGGTGCACAGGGGACATTTGTTTGTGGGGTATACTGTAGGGTACATGGCATGTAAGAGGCTGAGGTGGGGGAAGGTATTTGTTTGTAACATGCGCCAACCTACAGAGTCCTCCCTCGTTAGTGATTTGTGCGGCGGAGGAAGGGTGCGGCGACTCAATCGGAGATGTTGTAGGATGTCACGATAGGTAAGGGGGATCGGGATGGGGACCAGGGATGGGTCTTCCTGCGGTGGCGGGGCCCGGAGGGTTAAAGCTCGGGCTGACGCGTGTGCGCGTTCGTTCCCGCTCAGGGATTATGCCCCGGCGTCCATATCAAGGATACTGTAGGGAGTTGTTCAGGGGGTGATTAGTTAAAATTCGATGAGCAAATCTGGAGAGGCGACCGTTGCCAAAACTACGCTGTGAGTCAGTAATTACTGAGAGAGATGTTATAGCTGAGTATAGAGGCGTTCCAACTGAGCGATGACGAGGAACAGCACAGCGTGCAATTTTCGAAATAATATGGTTCTAGAGATTCTGGAATTAATATGGTTCGCGTTCCACGAACTCACAAGAGGCCATATCAGACTTCCAAGCGAGAGGCTCGTGCCAGGGCTCGTTGTATGCAGGCGCGTTTAGTGACATCCTTTTATAGTTCATACCTTTGACGTCAGGGTCAGGATTATCAGTTGTGAATGGCAAATTTGATGCATGGTGCCTGTTCAAGTCGACGGTGACAAGTTTGGTGGTGTACGATGAAAGCTTGGTGTCTTCTCGTTCTCGAAACATCACCGTCAATATTGACAACCTGACATGACTCTTATTTTCGTTAAAGAACGCATAATTAATCCCAGTTTGGCTAACCTTTGAAAGTCTACCATAAAATGATTTTATCCCGCCATGGGGAGACAACTGCCCGGAAGCGAAATCCGTCCGAAAGTGGACAATGCTATTCGGGTGGTTGTGACCTAACCACGTCGGGCTAGCCGAAATAAATAAAAGGAACAACAGGGACGCTTTTTAGTAAAGGCTGATTTATCGGCAGAAATAAGAATGATATCAGACTATCAACTTCGACGGTGTTGATTTTAGAATGGAATTACCCAAGCCTCCATCATAGAGACAATCAAACATGTCGGTCGCAGCTTATAATCTTTCTTGTGACGTCACACGTATGAACCACGGCTGTCTCCGCGCGCTCTTTCATGCTGCTCTTGTTCGGAGCCTAGGGAGTGATAGGGATTTTTTGCCCCTTCAATGAGAAACGTCACGAAGATACACGGATCTGCCGGTTTTGAGAAAAGAAAACTTCGCGGCAATCTTTCGGCTCCTCCCCCACTATGTCATAACACAAAGAAAGTTGTATTTGACGAGTTTAGCGACCCAGGGCAGTATATGCTCGCACTTTAATGTTCCGCTTCGCTCGCAGGATAAAACCAAATATTTTACTGGTAATGTATTGAGTGAAACAAAGCCTAGTTTCTGTATATGTGGAACCCCAGTTTTCGCGCGTGATTACACGCTTGTTTATCATTATTGTTCTCGTTTCCCACTGCGATTCCTTTCGTGCTCTTTTTGTGTGCTACATGCATTAGAGACCAAGGTAACCCAGGAGCATTCTATTTCGCAGAGTAAAAAAAAAAAAAAAAAACTATGCAACTTGATGATCGTGTACCACAATCAATACAAAATATTCTAAGCTTAAGCTTAGAATATTCTTGAGAAACAACAGTGTTTACTCAGGCAAGCCGTCACATGTGAATTCACATGTGACCGCTTGCCTAGATTAAACTTGTTGTTTGTCAAGAACAATTGTGATTGTATGAAATCATGTAGGAAAAACTCGTTCTGCACGCGACCGTTGGCATGCAGTGAATACTCATAATCGGCTCCGAGATGATTGGTAGCTGTCAGCAGGTGGAGTCTTTCTATCAACCCAGAGTTAGAATGTTTCCTTCTTTCTGTTGTAAGCTATCAGGAGACAACTTACACCAAATCTGAGGGTCATAAAGTACTATGAGCATTCAAACATAACGGCCTGAGCAGTGTATGTGTACAAGAACTAGATTTTGATGCACCCTTAACGTTTGATACGCTCAACAATAGTGCAAAGTGTAGAGCTGTTTCATTCTTAATCAGCGTATCATATGCGTCCTTACACTATATTTTATACAACGTCAAACCCTACTCGTTTGCATTTTTTTCATTTATGCACATCACTACTTGCGCGCATAAATCACCAAATTAAAACTGGTACAGGATGTCACAAAAATAATTCTAGGTTATTTTTTTGTTTTTACCGGAAAAATAAACTACGCATCGCCTAACGCTCATTCTCCGCCCAAAGGTAGCGCTAGGTCACAACCAGATGCCAAAGTTTCATCCCGAACGGACACCTTATCAAAAGTTATAAGTGATTTTCTGAAAATTTCAATGGGAAAATGGAGCCCATTTTTGCCCGTTTTTGGTTTTCTGGTGCCATAGAGCCCCATGTATTCTAAAACTTCATCGGCCGCCATTTTCGCATTGAACTTTTTAGAAAATCAATTATAATTTTTGAATAAGGTATCGGATCGGGCTGAAACTTTGACATCTGGTTGTGACCTCTAGCGCTACCATTGGGCGGAAAATGAGAGTTCGGCGATGCCTACTTTATTCTCCCGGTAAAAAAAAAAAAAAAATGTAGTTTTTTTGTTGTTGCTTTTTGTGACGCCCAGTACAGTGTTTTAACCTTGTTCAAAAGCTATCCACAGACCCAGAATCTTTGCCTGGCCAGTCATTGCATTTATCACTGGATTCATATTAAAATTAATTCTGATCATTTATTGCTTTCAGTTAATTTCTAACCTTGGCATTTTTTTATTATGACTCCCACACCAGTCCTACTTTGGGTTTACCAAACTCAACATCTAAACCTGAGTGTCATTTTTTCTGTTTTCCAGTCTCGTGGTTTTGGTCAAAATAAACACCCACCTACCTAAATGAGACACCTGACCGCCCAAAAAATAGTTCATTTGTTTTGATCTTTTAGGTAGTCAATTCCTCACAAGCTAGAATTTGGGAAACCTAAGTCTATCACGTCATCACGTTTTCCTCGAAATCCACAAGAGCCAACACATGCACCATAGAGTAACACAGTAAACGAAAAGAGTGGCCACTCGAGCCGATTCGCGGCCCAGGAGCTAGGGACTACGACGACCGTCCAGTGGCACTGCAGTCACACACTTAATTTAGACATTTATCATATTTTCACCCTTGATAAATAACTCTACTTTATAACCTAACATTTCAAAATTATTAGCAGCTCCAAATACTTTTAAAAACAATTTGAACAGCTGCGGCTTTGGCTGCGGCTCAGTGGATGGCTTTGGGGCCGTCGACTCGGCGGACGGTGGCTTTCCGGTCACGTCGTGCGAAAGGTCGGTTGGGCTGCGCCTGGATAACTCGTGCGGGCTTCTCGTCATTCTTCCGTTGTTAGAAAGGTGAGTCGTTTTACTGACACCGTATTTTGCTTGCTTTTGGCTATAGCTGGACGCACGGGCTAAAGCGCGAGCTAATTGCTCTGAATGAAGCCTCGGCAGTTGCACGTGCGCGCGTGCGCTCGTGCAGCGAGAGCTCCAGTCAAGGCACTCAAGGCATACTCAGTTTCATACCTCATGTGCATTGCTTTCAATGCTGGTAACTCGAGCGCGTGGCTTTCGCACCAGCATCTTTGACAGCGTTGTACCTGGCGTCAGGTATGAAGCAGGGGACAGGTAGCCTTCATGCGCGCTTTGCTTAGGGCGAGGCCATCCTAAGCAAAGCGCGCTCACGAGGAAAATACAAAGAAATCGGGGGTGACAATGCCGTGAAAGCTTTTCTTTATCACCACCTTTTATTGTCGCTTCAACAGTTTTGGTTTCCAAATTGCTATGAAATGAAGGCACTAAATTCGCGTAATCTCAAATTGACTTGTGCTATTTTCGTTTCCCAGCTGATGCCACCAGGATGTTTGGCTACAGCAGCTACTGTTGCGTAGCCTGGTGCGGAAACAATGGGAGAACGCGCAAGAATCCAGGAACAAAGTTCTTCTGAGTTCCACGAGACGACAGGTTGTCTTTTGTTTTAACAATGTACTGGATGCATAGTTCTAATGAAAACCGGAGAGAAAGCTGAATGTTTAATCAAAACTAATTTCAAATCTTAAATGTGCTTTGCTTCTGTTAGTACTAAATTTAGTTTTAAAACATTCTATTCCATGATAACCGGATTGTGGTGGACTTGATTCCCAGTTCTACAAGGCAGACTGATTTACAAATTCGTTGCTACGTGGTGAATTAACATGACATGCAAGAGAACCACAACTCGGTGTTCTTTTTTTTTATTGAGACTGCAAGATTTTTAATGTTTCTATAAATGAGCAAGGCACTAAAACTAGCTGATGCCCATTGTCCACACTGATATAAAACTACCGAACTCCTAAAAAAAGTTACACTTTTTTATAGCATTGCACACCTTTTAACCAGTCCGTAAAATAGTGTATGTGTGCAGTCAATAAATAACTACAACTTTCTGAAGCACTATTAGTTCGCTTATCAACTCCATGTGAAACCACAATAGGTAAACCATTGTGATCAAATGGTTAAATATTTTATTTTTGAACAAAAAAACAAAATAAAAATTTTTAACTTCACTACATCTTGCAGGTTAAAGGCGCTGAAGTATGCCAAAAGAGACGACCTTCTGCAAAAATCGTCCAGTGAGCTACATGCGAAGTATTTCGTCCGCAGCAGTCACTTCACAGCGCGTGACTTAATGGACCCTGGGCGAACAAAGCTAATGAAAACTGCTGTGCCTTCTGTTCGCCCATCGACATATTCAGATAGTGAGAGAGGTAAAGATTTATTTAACTATCCATATACAAGAGAAGCCATTTGTTGGGATTATTTGCAGCAAGTAGGTTGCACTCTACTGGTCTATTGTAATGACCGCTTTTTTATATGGTCATGTCTGTTTTTTCCTATTATGGTCATGTGGAATGTGTAAGTTCCCATTTTGATCTTTGTTAATACTCTCTTAGGTCACTCATCTTGGATGCAACTTCCTTTTCTTTTGGACACTGTTTCTGCTTTACACATATGCGAAGCGTGAAGGAGATTGAAATCAGGGGTGTCTACCAACCTGGCAAGCCTGAAATTTTCAGGAAATTTTGGATCACCTGGAAAAGTCAGAAAATTATCAGGAAAACTGTCAAAGGATGACTAAATCAGGGAAAGTGACCAGTAAAGGTGGCACGGTGGTGCGGAACAAAGCCCGGCGATCAGGTGTCGCCATGGCTCTGCTGAATAACATTGCCCCAAATGTCATCCTTCGAAGGAAGGAACAGCCAGGAAATTTTATCGAAATAGTCAAGGAAAACCTGGAAAAATCATGGACTTTGGAAGAAGTCGTTTGGTAGACACCCTGTAAGATGTACTTAATTAGGCAGTGCAGATTGCATGCCAAGCCTTGGTGAAATCATTTGTGATGAGTGGGTCGCAGGTACACCGGGCACCAGTCTGCTTTAGCAGTCTTTTGTCAGCCATTTCATGTGTGCTTTTTATGGTAGTGGTCATGTTAAATGTGACATGTTAAATGTGATATGAACGTAAAACCTGTATTAGTCCGTCGGTTGGCTCTCAGTTCTTGTTATTTTGGTCATTATTGTTACTTAAATCAGCAGGAGCAAGGTATGTTTAATTGTGCAGTGCAGGCTATGTTAGGGTTATTTAATGACTATGTCACAGACTAAGTAGGTCTATTCTAGTGGCAATCTCGTTTAGGCATTTACTTGTCTGTTTCTTCTCATTGTGGTCATCGTGCATTTCAGCATTCTTCTGCTGAACTTTTTATTTGCGTGCAAATTGCATTCATTGGATCAACGAGCTTTGATACTGGATGGCCAGTTTTTTGTATTTGTTGCTGATGCTGCATACTGCTGCATATATGTTATGTGTGTGTGTGCGCCTTCCATGGAACTTGCTTGAGAACACAAAACAGGCTTTCAATTCAATTGCAGTTGTAACGTTGTAATTCCAGTTGTTTGATAAGATTTTCATGCATGCCATAATATATGCTTGTCGTTTTTCTGTAGGATGTACTGTTTGTGAATCCTTGATACACGGTGCTTGTGTTTTGTAGTTTTTGTAATTATATACGAGGCACAAACTGCCCATCATATTTTTGTTGCGAAAATAAACTCTCTTGATTACTCCCTGGTGGTGTTCTTCTGGACAGCACAAACCTAAATGGGTTTCCTGGCTTGTAAAGTCAGTGTTAACTGTATATAGTATTGCCCAGTAGTTGTCCGCATTAGGTATCATACATACGTGTGAAGTAATTATAGCTGAAATTTGGCATGCGGGAATAATAGGAAAAACATAACTCGCGGCAAACCAGATGGCGCAGGCTACCGCTAATCCACTACGCCAAACTAGATATCTATCCATCCGGTAAGTTTTTTATTGTGACTCTATTCATTCAGTTGGGGACTACGACGGCCGCTGGGTGCGCTCCCTGCCAGCTAAATGGGCCGCTGGGGCCTATGGAAGTGTCCGCTCTTTACCTTGTGTAGATTACTCTATGCATGCACGACAAAAGGAGCCGGCCCGTCATATTGCCACCCGCAGAGCCGAGAGAAGAAATGCTCGGTCACGGACTTCAAGAAGATTCGCGTTCATTTTTGCACCAGACGTAACACTGCTCTGCTTTCTTGTTCTCGAAAGTGCCAGTTCATCCTCGCCCCGAGCGTGCGACGGTCAAACCTTATCTGCCGAACATCCGAGATCGTGACGCACTGCAGATATGCAGCTGCCCGCGACCTTGTCGAGTCAGCCTCCGCTCCGCTCTCTGTTACGCTGCCGGATTGCCGCCTGCTTTTCTGCTGCCTCGCGCTCTTTTTTGCTTTTTTTTGTTTGGCACAAGTTCGCCGATTTAACCTTATTTTCAGCTCACTGTTCGTCCTCTCGTCACCTTCATTCGTGACAATATAAATCTGATCACACTGAAATATGTTTAATTGGCCGCTGAAATCTCCGATAACGGCGCACAGACAATTTTATGTTTTTCAACGCGTCAGTAGTTTTGTCGTGCACGTGTCTCGCCATTTGGCTCAGGACGATTTTCACGTTCTGTTCTGCCCATATTTTCTGGAGACGCAGCTCGGAGCGTGAAGTAACTCGCCCTTGCCAAGAACTGGCGAAGCAGTGCGCGTTCCAAGAAGGCTCGTGCAGAGAAAAGCAAACAAAGGACCAGGGATGTCAAATTCAGGATATAGAAAAAGACCCCACTGTATCGAAGCGCCACCACAGATGATTTCTCGCATTGATGTACAGGCCTGGAAGGCGACCCCACCGCCATCTGTTGGTTCAGAATCACATCTAACCAAGTCTGGGGTTGCACCTTAAAAAACCTCTGACACGCCAAAAAAAATTATTTTTCATGCTAGGCGTTGAAATGGCATATCAGGACATCACAAAAAATTGTTTCACTATAGGGTTGCATAGTTATTTTATAAAAAAATAGAAATATGAGGCCCAATTCAAAGTTCCCGCCGTGCACTGTGACGTAACAGTGTACCGCAAGGTGTCGGGGCGGTCAGAGGGAGGCATCGCCGGAAGTCACGTGAGTTGTATCCTTCCTCGTGCCACCGCGAGGCGCGTGTAATATTTTTTTAACTATTTTTGTTATTTTTCGCATCTCCACGAGCGATCCAGGCAGACATAGAGTGCCTTCATACACAGCGCGCGCTTTGCTTGAGTGGTGACATCTCAGCCATTTTTCCGCCCAATCGTTTTTTTCGCATTTTTGAAGGCTCGCGCAATCTGGGGTGATTCAGATGAGGCGCGTGGCTTGGCCATTGCTTTAGGCTAATGCGCTAGGTCGCCATTTTACCGCCCAAGTGCGCACCGAGTGCGCGAGCTAGCGTCACGCGCTGGCACGTCAGGGCAACAGCGAATGTCTTCACCCTCAGACGGAACGGGCATGTAGCACCCTAGGCAGACAAGGTTTCTTTTATTTGCTTTTCATCAGCTTAATGTTGCTGTACAGTAGTAGAAGCGGAAGTCAGTGAATTGACGTGATCGACTACAAATGCCTAGAAAGGTGCTGTGTAGAGGACTGATGCCAGACATTTCAGCAACTGAAGAAAAAGATCACACTGCATGCATTTCCGAGAGACATACATCGGCCGCATGTGCACCTAGTAAACAAGTTCTCATCGTTCTAGAACAAAACTTATGTACTTTGTTGCCCGGACGGCAGGCATCTTCAGCCTGGGAGAGTATCCGATTGATTCAACGACCTCGATGTCTGAACCTTCAGCAGCGTGACTGGGCGCGTCGAATGCTAGCTTAATCCTAATTTCCGCGGGCGTTCTAATTTTTTTTTTCAAAACTGGATAGACTAATTTTGCGCCCGGTATAGCTTTGTATCATCGGACTGACGGCACGCACCCGGCCACGCGGCTATGTACTCGCAACGCTTTCATCATTGACCTCCATCACGTCCGATCCACTGACTCTTCGTCCTCAACCTCGCTAAGCACGCAAAATTAACCAACTTGGTGCAGCGATAAAAGAGCTATCTCAAAAAAAACTGAAACTGAACTGAAACTTCGTTTTCTACGATCGCTCGTTACGAGGAGCAGAGTAATGACGCAAGAAGGTCACGCCCATGGGGCACGGTCGCGAGAGCGCGAGGAGTGAGACTCAATTGTGACTTCCGGCAAACCTACTTTTAGCGACGTAGGTCGATGCTCTCCCTTCTGACCGCCCCGACACCTTGCGGTACACTGTTACGTCACGAGTGCACTGGCCGGGAACTTTGAATTGGGCCTCTTGTTATTTCTCATTTTTATAAGAAAACTACGCAATTTTATTGTGAAACAGACTCACCTTGTGATGTCCTGATATGCCATTTCAACGCCTAGCATGAAAAAAATTTTTGGCGTGATGAGAGGCTTTTTTAAGTGTTTAGCATCGGCGATTCGGTCATAGTGTCCCGTTACTCTCCTGATAATGTACGCCGGTGTTTTGATGTCTTCGGTACGTGGAACCCTGGCAAGATCAGAAATGCCAATGCACCGCACTGGATTACGGTCAGGCTCAGATGACCGGGAGCCGAACGTTCGCGCGCGAGCTTGCGAGGTTGCATCATGCGATCATTTTGCCAGCCCGGAACAGCACGAAATGGCGCTTCAGGCTGGTGCGCGGAGGCACCGGTGGTCATGCAGGGAGAAAAAAATTGGTGCGTGCATATGTACTGGCAGGCGCAGAAGCTTATATAGGGAGGCTCTGGTTATGGGCACACCGTAGTTGGTGCTTTTTTAGCGCATACTGTGCAGTATTTGAGATTGACCGTAAAGTTACTTTTTGAAGGTCGTACAGGCTTGTGCCTATCATCATCTCTACAAGATACATTCAAATACTTTTGAAGTATCTTGGTATTTTAAATATTACCCCGATCGAGAGTATTTGATACAGTGATTAATTACATTTCACAAAGTATCTTATTACTCATTATCTAAATACCTTTTGACATTGCGCCATTTTCAAGTTTTTCGGTATGATGTGGTGTGGGCGTCGAACTAATAAACGCAATCCTGAAATCCTGAAAAAGTGGCGCCGTTCATTGTCGTGGAAATGCCAAGACACGTGCCGTTTGCCACTTCTGGGAAGAACATGGCATCTGAAATCTAGCTCAGGTGCAATATCTGACCATGATCTTTAGAACCGTTACGTGCCATAAATCGACGCTGCATAACCGCTACTTTTACAACATAAAGGGGCTTTAACGACAACGTGAGAATTCTTTCAAAGCAAATCCTGTTGCCAAGCTCGATAAGCTACAGTGACTATATTGAAGCTCGTGAAAACATAGCTTTTATTGCGTTGTGACTCATGTTTCACCATAAAATTCGTACAATGAAGCTTTTCCATTTCGCCTTCCCAAAGGCGCCTTTTGTTCGAGTTTTTTCCCAAAAAAATCCTCAAACAAAGGGGTGGTTTTACAGAGCTTAACGATTGCTACACTGAGGCACAGCGAATGAAACGACCCTTGTTAAACTTGAAACGACTGCTTATTTAAAAAAAAAGTAGAAGAAAATTAGACGTACACCCAACAATAACACTTTTTGGCTTGTTGTATATTTGACCCCGCTACAACAAAACGTCAAGCTTTTCTTTTTCTTTCGGTACTTCTGGCACTTGTTGTTTTTTGCTAACACTGCCTGTAAGCAAACTGATACATTGTGGAGACCAGGACAGGACCTGGACTTCTGAGCAGATGACCTCTCAAATTAAAGCCCTCTATCTAGGAAGAAGTGGCGCCTTCATTGACTCTCAAGGAAATTGGGGTGCCTCGATGACCGCGTCTCCTGTCATAGGGTGAGCCGCCGTGACGTAATGAAAACTACCTGCGCGTGCGAGTGGGCCTTAAATGGCACCAAAGCACCGGGCAGAGCCCAGCGCTCGCTCCGAACGAGATCGAAGCGCATGCATTCTGGAGGCACAGAAATGGCCGAAGATATAACCGCCTAAGCCTGTTCACATGCAGCAGGCGCTACAAACATAACACGCGCTAAGCGCGTGCTGACGGTATTCACAGCTTTGTATCGCACCGTCGGCTTTGTTACTCATGGCAGACGTAAGTAGCTGACGGCGTGAGAGCGCTACATCAGCGCCGCGCTCCTCACGTGCCGTCAGCGCATCGTCCATGTGGTGGTCAACTGATGACTTCTCGCCGCAGCGAAAGCGCTGATGCGCGCTCGCCGCATGCCGCTAATAACATCGTCTGCCGCAGTAGCAGTTTTGACGGTGCGATACAAAGCGAGCGAACGCTCCCGTCGCGCGTTTAGCGCAGGGAGTAAACGCTACGCTTGTGGCGCTCCGCTTCATGTGTGAACTAGGGTGCCTTCATGTGCGCTTTACATACCAGTGCGTCATCCGGCCATTTTGTCCCCACTTTTATTTTCTTTTTGTTCAGAGCGCGTGAAAAGAGCGCATGTCCCCTGCATCTTTAGCGTAACCTTCGCATTTTGTTTTCGTCGATTTCTTTGTATTTTCCCCCCGTGAGCGCATTACTGTCGGCATCGGGTACTACAATTGTATCACCCTAAACAGAAGGACATTAAGGCACCTAATTCTTGAACAGGCCTTAAGACAGACATTAAGCGAAAGTGCCAGAAGGCTCCTACTCAAATGGCAATCGCTTTAACGTTGAGTGCTTTTTCTGGGCGCAACCTGCTTTGAAGAGGGTGCGATCAATTGCATATTATGCGAATATTTTATTTATCATTACTCGTGTACATCTACAAGTTCGTTTAGTCAACCATATGAAAGGGAATATGGATTGTAGTTCAACGACGCGTGGTGCAGCAGAACATCACGATCCTGCGGTGCTATAGTAACATCGCTGAACATTCAGCGTGTACCAACGATCTTTTTTTTTTATTTTCAGGATGTTTTGTAAACATGTATGAGTGATATCCTGCTCCTTATCCATTGTCACGAGCAAGTCGTAGAGGCGCAAGAGCATATAGTAAAAACACTAGTCAAAGCCTGTTAGTATCGAAAACCACCCAAAGATGGCAAAGCTACACCTCAGCATTGAGCAACGGAAGACGTACTGAACCGTGGCGCGATGAAGTCGTCACCGGGCTACCAGTACCTTGGGCCGGCGAACTGAAACGAACGCGGAATGAACTGTCTCAGAGGTATCGGCAAGAAAGATGACAGCCAAGTAGCGACGCGAAGGCTACAGCTCTGGAATATTCTGATAAAATTAGACATCGAATGCCCGAACACCTATCTCGATCCCCACGCCACCGTGGGGAAATTGAAGAAGTTGTGAAATGAAGCCTTTACCACGAAGCAGAACGGGAGAAGAAAAGCAACAATAACAAAACACAACTACGACCTCCAAAAATTACTTGAAGACCTCGAAGCAGATATACACTACACCGATGCGTCAAAGGCGAGCCTCAAGTCATATACATAAGCAATTTCCAACCAACCAATCCTGCTCCTTATAGTTGGACTCGCATAAAGTAGCCCTATCTGATGTTTTTGTGTTTGTTTGTTTGTTTTTGCTGTTTTGTGTTGTTGCGTGCTAATAAACCATTCTGGTAAACCAGATTTGCGCAGCTATATAATTGTACATATAACAATATTAAGGCACAAAACGACGAGGAAGAAAACGAGGGAGATGGAAAGAGCTGCTCTTTCCTTTCTCCTGTTTTTCGCTTCCTCGTCGTTTTGCACTTTAATATTTTAATATGTACACACCAACTAGCCCTGCAGACTATATTAATGTATAATTATGTTTGTCACTGACGTCGATACAAATTACGCAATGAGGAAGTACACTTCAAAAGCAATTGAATTACATTTCTTAGTATTTACTCTACTCAAGATACTTTACAGTGAAAGTAACATCGAATATTATTATAATACTTTATGAAGCAGGTATCGAGTAACTTAACTTAAATACTTTTATCGAGTAGTTTGTCCAACACTGGGTCTATATTATCGGCATTCTTTCCGTGTCTTCGCCCTCTAATAATTAGAGTCCTTTTCCAGTTTTGCTTTTTTTCGTTTTACTTTAAAACCGAGCTAACCTACTGCGGGGATAGAGTTGAGCTAGTTGGCTATGATACGATAACATTACTAGGGACGTGGAACCAGCTGAACAATGAACGCAGGCGAAACAGAAAAGAAAAGAAAAAGAAAAGAAACGATGAAGGAAGAAGAAACACCAGCGATCAGTTGTCTTTTCTGTTTCTCCTTCCTTCATTGTTCAGCTGGTTCCACCCGTAGAGTTCACCTCCGCGCCTTTCTGTATTCTTCCATTTCCGTATCTGCAAGAGGACAACGAAAAAGAGGATGAACTTGAAGGCAGCCGGCTTGCTGTTGCTGCTCTGGCTGATCGCTGGAGTCCCCGCGACGGCTCCGACGCCGCTTTCTTCGTGGCTTCAAGTCTCCGGCCACGCCCTGTCGCTCCTGCGCGGTCGCAGCCCGTCCGAGGCACGTCTGCCCACCTCCGGCCTTGAGACCTCCTTGGTCGCCGTGCTGGGAGCCCAGCCCTGCTCGCTGGCGCTACTCATGCTCGGCCTGGTCTACGCCGTGCTGACTCCGATTGTTCTGGCTACGGCGTTCAGCTGTCGCCTGCACGGCGCCCAGCAGATGACCGGGCGGTACGGAGTGGCGTGGAACGTCTATTGCCTCGCCCTGGCTGTCCTCGTAGCCACAGGACTCGGTACCTTGGTGCGCCTCGAGGCCAGTCGGCAAGCGATGGACGAGGCCAACGAACCTGCCTTGGAGCTCTGGCAGGAGGCCTTCGACAGGCTGGTCGTATTCGTGAACCGAACGGGACACCGACTCGCTGAGGAGGACCTCTCTACTCTGCGTCCAACAGTGCAGCGCCGGATCTTGTTGGATATAGGTGAGACCTCGGCAAGACGCTCCGGCACCAGAGAGACAGCGTCAGGACGCGTTGCTCCGGAGTCGGCAACGGTTCCTGGAGGACACGCAGCTGTCCTTGTCGGGTCTCAGGAAAGCAAAGCAGAGGGTCGTCGACGCTGCCGAAGGGGTGGGCTGCTCGAAGCACTGGTGCGGTATGCTCTAAGTCTCGCAGGACCTCTCTTTGTTCTGGACGCCTTCCTGCTCTTGCTTCTTACCCTGGGTTCCCTGGTTGGACTCCTTAGCCACTAGGTGCGACTTAGAAGAAAACGTGGTCTACACGCTTATGGAAGAGTTACCATTAAGTTCTACAACTTCACGCATGATGCTCGCGCGAGATATTTAATCCAATCCGGTTCCTGACAGTATTTTTTTATCCTTCTGTATAGTCATTCTTACTGTCATGTTATCCTGGCAACCTGCCCATGTATCTGCAATTTATAATAATTTAAAGGGGCCGTGCAACGATATTCGCTTGGAATGTTTTTTTCACTTTACACGAGCATACTGGCACTAGTGGGACCCAAGTATACTCGTACGCAAGGCCACTGATGACCAAGAAACTCCTTTGTTGCGGTGTAATTTCAAGGACGAAGGCGAACGTTTTCTTACAATCTCTTCTTCAGAAAACTTGATGACGTAGCTGGGGGATCGCAGTACCCCCAGTGACGTTATTTGAATGCGGCTCATAGATTGGACCCGAGCATCGTGCTTGAGGACTCGATTAGGGCTCGTAATAGCTCGACAAGCATTCGGGTGGCTCGTGTCCAATCGCTGCAATGACGACAATAGCCAAACCAAAACAATGGCTAGAACACGGCGCGTGTCCTGCTTTGGCAACCGCATCGCGTGGCTATGATCAACATTGGGGGCATATAACCCGTTCCAGATCACGTGGCCACTTGTTCTGGCTGTGAGTTGAGAAAGTGAACGCTGCTCGTTTTTCTTTAATTTTTTCTGCGACTTCTAACGCTTGTAGTCAAAAACGAGCCCGTTTTTTACGAGTCATCAACGTCAGGAATTCGTTCTAAGCGGTATTTACGCAAAGTACAAATATCGTTGCATCACCCTTTAACCCCGCCGAAACAATGCAAATTATATCTAAGACAAACACAATTAAACGGTTCTCTCTCAGATCCAGCGTGCTGCCCACCGAGCGGGGTGCAGCATCGCACATGGCTGGTGTGCTCCTGTCAGCGAACGCCCTACTGATGGCGCTCTTTTTGCGCTGTCGCGCCTCCACTCCTCGCTCTGCTGTCTCTCGGAGCCGGGGCCCAGTGCTACGTGTGCGAGCCGTTTCAGCAGAACCGCTGGAGTTCCCTCGATCGCCTTAGCGAGGCCCTGTGGCCCACGGCGCAGCGCGGAAGCACTTTCAAGGCGCTCTCACCGAGTCTTCTGGCAGCGCGATGTGGACCTGATGGCGGTGGAGAGCGTTCTATAATGCTCGCGCTGACATCCGACTTGCACCGACCTGCCACTGAAACGCCCAAACAGTCCCCCGTGGAGTCATCCTCGCTACCACCATTCGGGACCCCGAGCGTGAAGCCTCGTCAGCTTGATGAGGATAAAGTCTCTACGGGACTGAAACCATGGCGTCCCGGTGTCTCTTGTCGGCAAGCCCGTCGGCACACCGCACGTGGTTTCCCATTCCTGTCGTTGCCAAGCCTGTGCTAGAGCCACCAAATAAGTAACGACACTTTGTCCATCTTGGTGCTTAAAATCATTGCTGCCAGTTCTCTGAAGCTTGATCTGAAATTGCAGGAAAAGGTTTCCGTCTCCCAAAAATGTTAAAACTGTACGCAACAGAAAAAAAAAAAACGCTCTTAGCTTTTTGACATTGTATAAGAGTCACATGATCGCCTCTTGCGCCGGGTCTGCACTAAGCACCCAAAATGGCGGTGCTCACAAGAAAATCAAGAAATAGATTCGATACTCTAAGCGCCGCTTAGTAAGCAAACCCCTCTCTGCCCAAAACATTTCAGCGGTCATAAAATTTTGTTTTCAAATCCGTACTTTTTCTTTCTGAGAGCTAAATTAAGTTGATGTCCTCTGGTGGTATGCTTATGATCATAAAAACAACCAAGATACAAATCACCTTTTTTTTTCATTTGGCAACACTGCGGAGAAGCTGACCGGGGACAATCTAGAGGAAACTTATACTGATTAGTAGAAACAATATATATATATATATATATACGTTCGGCTAGAATGTACCAATAGCGGCTAAAGACATCTTAACTGACATAGATCCTATCGACAACGTCGAGCAGATTTACAGAGTTACTGGCTGTTGTTAACGCGCTCGTGCGATTGAGTTGTGGTCCCGGACAAAAATGGGCCAGGATAAAATGGCCCCAGACAAGATTATCTCAAATGTAAGCACGAGACAAATGGTTCCGAGTGATTTTTGACACTTTTGGCGCTCTGATGGTTTTAGTGAACTGCTACTTCGCAGCTTTATTCCACGCGCACGTAGTGATTTATTTTGAGAAACAACTAAAGGGGCTTAAAGCTCATTAAATTTTATTATCGCTCATTCGGCTCTATGACTCTTATTCGCATGAGTCAGAGCACTGTACAGAGCTAGAGCCTGGAAGTCACTACACAAATACATACGCGTAGACTAAAAGAGCGAGGTCGCGACGCACTCTCTGCGCTTGACTAAACCAGGCTCTGGACGAAACTAGCCGGTGATAACATAAACAAAACAAAAAAACTACAAACGTCATTAGTACGTTTTGTTTTCAGCACTGCTTGATTGGTCCTATCAGCTGCAGTGTCGGCTGCACTCTGACTTCAGTGGAAACGTGGTATTCGCGTCTCCAGCTAGTTGCTCGCCCTCCCGCGGCGGAAAAGGGAAGCGCTCTAGTGAGGGTCCCCCGATTCTCCCGTGCAGCGTGCGCGGCGGAGCTACGCGCGATCATGGCTCGCGAATTGTCATTTCCGAACGCAAACAACACTCTTTACTGTCCCAGCGTAGTGCTGCAGCCGGTATGGGATTGTACTTTACTATACTTCGTTTCACCTTATCTTGTACCGCAGCGAAGGCTAGAAGCGCGAGCACATAGCGTTGGCAGATGTCCTTGGTGCACGAGAGCGTGTTCCGCCGAGATGTGCTTTAGAGCAAGGAGCTCGCGCTTGTAGCCTTTCCTGCGGTACAACACAAGCTGAAACAGAGTATAGAGAGCTTTAGTATTGCGCATAGAAGCAAACGCAAGTGCTGTGCGTTTGCGTTAGAGTTGCGTGCCCCACGTTGTGCGTGCGCCTCATCGCCATGCGCCAATCCAAGACCAAAATTGTGGGCTCTGCGCACGCGCAGTGTAGAACACGCAGAGCTAACGCAAACACACAGCGCTTGCGTTTGCTCGTATACCCAATACTAAAACTCACAACTGTTTCACTGTTTCACCGGCTTGCAACGACAACGCAACGTGCTGCAGTGAGCAGACGTGCAAGCAGGTAGGCGTTCCTTCGAACTGGAAAGGCTGAGATTGGCAAAACGACGGAGCATAAAAATGAAAGTAACTAAATGCTATAAAAAATTTGATAATTAAAAAAAATAATATATATATATACATTTTTTATTTTAGGGTATTAGGGCTGGGAGGATATTGACCGCGACTTTGTACCTCTTGCCGAGTGTCAAAAGTCGCGACATTCAAAGCAAAATGCGCTTTACCCACAATTAATGCAATTTTACAGGGATTTTTCACATTATCGAGAATGTTTTGATTGATTTTAGACTATTGTTTTGTAACTTGGTCATTAAAAATGCTGCAGTTGGCACCAGTGATGACAATTAGCACACTTGATTGTCATACTTGTTCGCCCGTTTGAAATTAGATAAGAAGCAACAAATTATATTAAATATTAAAACATTGCATATTAAATTATCTAAATTTGATACTATTATTAATAATACAGATCACGGCAATTTATGCCCCCTTAACGCTACGATCACAAAAATACGTCATTTAACCATAATAGTCTTTCCTGAAAGGTATCATTTTTTTAGCATATGAAACACTCTGACATTATTATCAAGATAGACAAACAGTCAAACACTGGATGCAATATAAAGTCCTATGCGTCACGCGTCGCTATAAAAAAAACACACACTCTTCAGCTGACTGACTCAGATTCCGTCTTTGGGTTGTTGTAGTGAGAACAGCGGTTATTAATTTATACCTTTTGTGGAAAAGTAAAAATTTATCATCTAAATACCTCAAACCAATTAAAAGGCCCGCAGTTCATTCTTTAACAACACAACTATCTGAGCGAGAAATGGCAGCGAGAACGCACAAATATCAGCACTGATTTTTTCAACAACTACAATATTTTATGTTACCTCTAAAATGCATGAAAGGCCCTGTTCTCCAGTCTCCAGTATAAGTTGAAGTGCCTGAATCGAACACGTATGTCAAGAAAAAAAAAAGTTTCCGCGAACAACTTAATTAACTAAATCATTACGATGTGAGACACATCTTCAGCTATAAAATAATTTGAAATTAAGACCTATATCGTCAAATTAAATCCAAAATAGAGGTTAGTTTCGGTTTCGCTCCAGAATTAAAACGTGCTTCCTGGAGTAAGTATTACGCTCAACACCGTTTTTGTTTTCAGGATAAAGAAGCGACCTGCTCTCATAACACCCTAGCTTCCTCGTATTACCAGACATAATTTGTGTCACTCAGTGAAGCCAGCACACTAGACAGGCTCAGCAGCGGCACGCACCTCCGACCCTCACTATAACCGCCATTTTGGAAAGCGAGTGGCGCCCCTATGGTTGGTTGAGTCGCGAACTCTGGTGACAACGGGATGGAAAATAGTCTACATCCTGCAAAAATGGCCTGCTTAAATCCCAAATTAACGCAATGGAGCTGCAAAAAAAAAAAACGCATGCGCATGATAAATTAAAGACATTACCATGCACATCCTACATATTTGTTGCTGCGGCAGGTTATGGAACAGCTTCTTTTTTTCTCGTGTTAAGTACTTATGCCAATTGTTATAGATACATTGTATAGTTGTATAATATTTCCTATAGTGTACCTTTCTCTTTTCCCCTAGCTCAGCTACTGTCATGCAGTTTCTTTTAAATCGAATATATAAACTTTAAGACGGTTATACAGCTTCGCATCTTGAAAGTATTCAGTAAATCATTTTCTCTTCACTGCGTTCAGTTTGAATCAAGAACAAACAATTGACTTACATCCGAAGAGAAAGCAAACTATGCCGCAACTTTTATCTGGAATCATTTTGGCCGGGTTTTCACTTGGGATCACATGTCCCGGACCATTTCTGTCCCGGACAATTTTTTCGGGGACCCACTGGTACGATTTCACTTGAGCCAGAGCACGAAAATGGTCAACAAAGCGGCAGCCGCAAATACAGTCTGCAGTTCGATGTACCCGCAAAAAGGAAAGCAAGAATGAGCAGCGGTTTTACATGAGTGACGTAAGTATATACATATATATATATATATATGTATAAAACTGAAGAGCGACGGACGAAAAAGAGTGGACAAACACTAAACGTCTCAATTTTTGTGTTTGTCCCCTTCTTTGTCCGTCTGTCTACGGTTTTTTTTTTTTTCAAAAATGTGTAACATAAACCAGCTCCCCCACCTGTCTACTCTCTCTATCTTCAAAGTATTACATCGCGCTTACCCCCAAGCGCCCTTCTGTCGCTTCAAATGATGCATTTTCAACGCGGCCGATCGTACGACGGTTGCAGCATTCGTTGCCTCTTTCTGGTAGCCCACGAGCATAAGGAAGTTCCAATTTAGTCCGACAGATTGCCGTAAGCTGTATATCTGTGGAAGGCCGACAAGGAAGGGGGGGGGAGGGGGGGCGTCAAACACATTGCTTATTGCTCTAAAACAGCGTGTCATTCAAGTATCAGCGCTACAGAACAGCGTACCGAACCAGTCCGCCACTTGTAGTTACCTGTGATAAAAATAAAGGAACAAAACACGAACCTTTCTTCAAGTGGTTACAGCCAACGCGGGAGCTGACTTGTATTTACACAGCAATAAAACATAAAGGAACAGAAACGCGAACCACCTGAAGTGGCAACTGCAAACTCGGGAGTGCTGAAGGCTGCCTTTACAAGCCGTCCGCATTGTTTCGCCTGAAGAAACTTAAACCGCGACAACGCTCGCTGTTGTTGCTGGAGCCGACAACGGAACAGCGTTGGGGCATGTCGGAGAATTTGAAACGCGCGACCACCACCGCTTCCCGCAGTCCCGAGACAGACTCACCACGCCATAAAAAATGGCAAAAATGGTCTGCTGCTGCTGCGCGTGGGCCGTCGAAACTCCGGAAAAGGCACAATACATGTGGAAGTAAAATAAAATTGAGGAAACCGCGAAGAAATCGATCGAGCTTAGAGGACACCAGCGTTCAAGGCGTTCATCTGGATTTTTCGCACGTTCCTAACCGGTGCGCTGAGGAACCTTCTCGTAGACGGAAAGCGGATCAGGCACCAGAGTGCAATAGAGAAACGGAAGCGAAAATGGGGGAAAAATTCACGAGAATCGTGCTCAGGGGATGTCAGGAAACGACGCCCCAATGGTAGCGCGAGCGCCGAGCCGGTGACTCTGTGACCGACGTTCCGCGACAGCGTCGTAAATGCACTCGAGATATTTTGTGCCGGACCAAGGTGTCCATAAGTGAAACACTGAACTTTGCTTCGCCGCACCCCTCCATCGTCGAACCTCTGGTTGGACGAAAGTTATCTCCCCACGCAGAACGCAAGCGGGTGGCGGCCAGATGCTGTGTACCTTGTGCAGGGGAAGCGACGCCAGCAAACAGCGCGTCTTCTGGGCTTTGACCGCGCTCGTATCTTACTTCTTCGGTCTTCCTCTCTGCCGCAACCTCCCGGGCTGCAGAGTCGATAATAAGTGGCTCGGAACTCGCCTTTCTTCAGCCGTGAGCGGGCAGCTCACTGTGCGTGTCCGCAGGTGCGTCTGGAAGGACGCGGTGCTCGAGCTCCCGGGGAGCCTGTCGGCCCAGGTGTCCGAGGGCGGCGCCAACTTCAGCGTCGGCCAGCGCCAGCTCATGTGCCTCGCCAGGGCCGTCCTACGCCAGAACAGGATCCTGGTCATGGACGAGGCCACCGCCAACGTTGACCCCACGTGAGTGACACGCCGCCTTTCGCCGCTGGGCCGCCCAACAAAAGATTTCGTTTTACAGGACGGATGCCATGATCCAGACCACGATACGAGAGAACTTCAAGGATTGCACTGTGCTCACCATAGCGCACCGCCTTCACACAATCATGGACTCTGATCGGGTCAGTCGGTAAGGCCTTCCCCTTATACGAGTGTTTCGCAATAGAATTAGAACGAGCATTGGCGAGGGAGCTTCTCGTACCAGCTCCTCACACTTTCAACGGCTCTTTCTTGGGTACTGTCGAGGCATTTCTCTTACATGGCGACAATCCCCTGCTCAGTTTCTGGTACAAAATAAGAATCGGGATCCTTGGTAGAAGCTGGTAAAAAGAACGCCCAGTTGTAGTGTACCGTGTTCCCGTCCTTTTAGAATATACACAATTTCCAGTCGTCTCACTGAGGCCTGAAAAGTTCGAAATTTTTAAATGCTCCTTCATCCACACAAATGAAAAATCTGGGCGCCACTTTAGTTTCGGGTAACCATACAACGAGTGCTCCTGCAGGTGTCCGTAGAGCTCCGAATGACTCGACGACCTTTAGGAACAACTTAGGTGTAGATCGCGTTCTAGAAGGGCGTTGGTAGCGTGCCAACTCAAAGCCTCCTCTGAAGCGTCCGCCCTTATAGACCTTTTTCGCTTACTCTCGCCCCCGACCGCCAAGTAAGCATATCCGGTATGGGCGACGAAAAAAATATTAAAACGTTTCAACCTGCAAATAGTAAAATAGAGGGAGAGAAAACAAGAATGGGTGACGGTTACGCTTTTCTCTTAAATGCATTCTATTGGTGTGGCGACGGCGAAACAATGTTTTCGCCCATACTGGAAGTGACGACAATTCAAGATGGCGGCGCCCTTGCGAAAAAAGGTCTATAGTTGCCGGATCTTCGGAAACGACCTCACGAAACAAACGCTCGCTAAGCAAAGAAAAGAAGTGGCAGAAATGACAATCTCTCCCTTCTTGTCCATTAGAGAAGGAGAGATTGTTTTGATTTGCTTAGCATACATTAAGCGTGCTTTCAGGGAAATGAGAACAAACCTATCCTGGATATATTTTCCCGCTAAACTTAACTAAAAAAACTCACCGATTAATGGGCGACTTTTGAAGGCTAACTGATCGTTGCAACTTGGGGCATAATAGAATGATTAAAGTAAAACGAAGTTGTATAATTATCATTATATATTTGGGGAACTAATTCACTGGTGTTCGTACGGGCTTAACTTCGCAGGAACTGCGTTTTTTTAAGATATACTGTACATTGCATTCAATTATTTTTGCGAGGTATAATTGCAAATACCATAGGTTGATGGCAGAAGTAGAAAAGCATGGGGTATACCTTTCCACTGAAGTCAAGCGGCCACTTGTTATGTACTTAATGAATCCAGCTTCAGAGAAATATGTACCGATCGGTCTCAATTGATATCGGCTAGCCCTCATCTAGTATAGGCTGACCTCCACATAAAGTAACAAAAGCGACGAGCTTTGCTTAGCAGCGATCCTTCTCCGCATGGCGCTAAAATGGTGACCGCAGCACAGCGTGCAAAGCGAACGTGTCACCAGGTGAAGCTCGTCGATTTTTCGCGCCTCTCGATCAAAATACATTAATATTAAAAAAAAAAAAAAAACAGTTTGCTGTCTTTTGCTGCACACCACGTCGAAATGCATTTGCAAATTTTTTCCATGAGTTCCGCTGACTTGAGACGAACCTCGTTCCCTTACGCAACCCTTGGCCACAGCAAAACGCGTCCATTTTGCCTCTCTGTCCCTAGCCACACATTGTTCTATTTCTTTCCGGCGTCTAATTGGCACGTCGAACACGCGTGGAGCATCAGTGGGCCAACGTTTCTGTTCAGCAAGGTAATCCTTAATCCGCTCGCTTCTTTTTTCTTTTTTTTTTGCGATGCACCATGAAGACGAGTAGAGCACCGTTAAGCGTGTCTTCTCTAATAGGACGGATGAATAAATACAAGTAGATGATATTGGCTGTATCCGTTTGTATCGGTGGTAGCTCGCGTCAGCTTGCCTAGAAATATTTACACCGCTTTAATTTTTGCTATGAATTCATTCTCTTGTTGAATCGTCCACTAATTTTGTAGCGTGAGCTACACTGGCCGGGGTTGAGCAGTTTCGCGTGGCTCCTGGAGAGCCGTGCTGCTCATGCGCGAGGAGCAGTGACGTCACACGGGGCACAGCTGGCGCGCCGGAGCCGCCGCCGCCACGCGCTCCGCTGCCGCCGCTCGCGGCTCGCCGGTCCGCGCATCCCAGAGGAGTGACGTCATAGCCACGGCAGATGCACTGGCGCCGCCGCGTGCCCAGCTGTGCGCCTCCGTTGCGCAGCAGCCAAGTCTGACGCTGCATCGGAGCCGCTTGATAGCGCTTCTCATTTTGTGCGCATGCGCAAAGGTATCAGTGGGGGTATGCATAAAGCGGGGCGTTTGCCAGTGTGGTATAGTCATGGAGAAGGAGAGAGAAATTGCTGCTCAGCGGCACAGAAGAGCGGAGAAGCTTAACTCATCGGATCCCGAAGTAGTTGCCTGGCAATTCGCGGTTGAGCGTAGGAAGACCGAATAGAAGGCTAAACGTGCTGCGGAGACACCGGAGCAAAGGGAGGAACGTCTAGCAAAGCGGCGTCGCCAGGTTGCTGAGCGACGTGCCCGACCATCTCAGCAGCAGCAACAACAAGACGCCGTCGATGACGTCAAGGCTCGCCGATTGACTGACTATACGGTGAAACTTAGCGAAAGCGCTAGTGAGACTCGGACCTGCGAGACGGACTTCATAAACAATCCGTTTGGATATGTGTGCGACGTGTGTGAAAGACTGTGGCACATGAAAGACTTGACACCGGTAAGTAGTGCCATGCGCGAAACGTTGAGTTTAGCGGCGCCACCTGAGTGGGGTGAAACCGTGGCGCGGGTTTGTACAACGTGCAAGAACCTTCTCGTTAAGCAGAAGATTCCATACTCTCTTGGTGTTCCTTTGAAGGACACGTTTTACCTGGACTTAGCCAGTGTTCCCACTATACAGACGACCCAATGGGGAACTACCATCGATCTTGTGTATCAGAGACAGACAATCAATTCCAGATACTGGCGTTGTGGCCACAGAGACGGCAGCGTGTTACTGCGCTGACCACCAAGCCGTCTTTGTGGCAATAGAGAAGCAATGAGACGTTGAGAAAAAAAATATACAGGCGTCACATAATAAGTATACCGTCTGTGTGTGCATTGAAGCAGCAGTAAGCATGATAATCAAGCTAAGCCTAGACAACCAGGAAAGCTAAGAATAACCAGCTGAACCTTAGCTCACGCAACGTATATCGTGGCACAGCCGGAAGCTAGGCCACTGCAATTTTTCTTGCCCTTTTCCACGAATCCGACGACTGAGTCGTATCATACTCAGCTCAGCTTCTTATCATACCAAAAAAAAAGTGGGTGATAGAAAATCACAAAATGTGAGTAATTTAAAATCACTTACACTTCATCCTCAAGGTTTAGGCGAAGAATGGACTGATAAAGTTTAGTATTGAAAAAACGCTATCACATCAACCTCGTTAGACTCAAGTAGCTCTCAACAAGAAAGTAATACTGAAGTAACGGCATTACTTTCTGAAAGTAATTACTTGTATTATGATATTTTCGAGCGCTTTTTTTTTAATGAGTTACTTTTCGAGCGAAGTAGTATAATTAAATAACATTTCAAAAGTAAATTTACCTGTCCGACAGGTCTTGGATGCCGGCCGGATCCTGGAGTTCGACGAGCCTTACGTGCTGATGAAGAACGAGAGCAGTCACTTCACGGCCATGGTGCAGCACACGGGCAGGGCCATGGGCGCCCAGCTCTGGAAGGTAGCGTGCCAGGCACACGCCGAGCGCTCGGGGCAGCCTGCGGACGAAGAAGCCCTTCCACCCTGGTTCGCGCCACCGCGCCCCGACCTCGTCACTTCGGGGCAACAGGAGACCGTTATTGAAGAAGACTCCGATGACCAGCGCAGCACCAGCTTGTGATTTGTGCGTCCTATAATTTCGGAGATGGAAAATAAATTGCGCTCCCTCGTTCGTAGAACCATGGCCTCCGAGGTCCAACGCTCAAGAATGCTTCTCCGGCCGTTCCATGCGTATACATGGAGAGCGTAAGCGGGGAACGGGTGTGGCGACGCCTCTAGCCGCATGGGCAGCATGGCGGCGCTCGCCTCCTATCAACGTTAATAGAACACTCGGTTGGGAAACTCATCCCGGAAACTTGGACCACTGGCGTCCACCGAGACCGAGCTAAATACGATAACAGCGCCACCCTTTAGCGACATGAAGGTTGCTCTATATGCCTACCAACGTCTACTGCTAGAGTCAATGTATGTAGGGGTGTCGCGAACCGGACCAGGTTCGAATTCGACCAGGTTCGACCTTTCGAACTTCTTGTGAAAAGTTCGACAAAGGTTCGACTCAGGTTCGACTGCTATGCGCATGCGCGACAGGCTGGCCAGTTGGCTTCGGATTGAATGGTGATGGCCAAGGGTTGAATTAGGGGCAGCACTGATTGGTTATTTCCAGTTAATAGAGTACAAAAATATAAAGTTTTTAACTTTCGTTCAGTTATTCAGAATCTAGTTTATTTTAATTGCAACTGCTCATAAAATTAAAATAACCCTTTGCATAAAAGAAAATTCTTCAAGCCTAGACATGCTTGTAGTCAATGTCTCGCCACACTGTCCACAAAGTCGAACCGGTTGAATTTGGTTAAAAGTCGAAGGTTCGTCGAACCGGTTCGAAGCCGTCGAACCCCGAAAGTTCGACCTAAAAATCCGGTTCGACAAACGTTCGCGACACCCCTAACTGTATGTTCCCAAAGTACCGAAACTCCCAGGCTCGAAGTGTCAAGATAGCGGCTCAATTCCTTTCTTTACTGTGGTCACCATGAGCGTCTAAAAAGCATGTTTTTGCATAGAAACAAACACAAAAGGCCCTTTTTCTGGGAACTTTTATTGGAGATTAGCACAGATTGATAGGCGCACAATGTTTTCTTAAGTTTTTAGGTTACAAGATATTGCGGCACAGTTATTAATGTTTTTATACAACCATGTCTCACCGATGATTTCAAGTAGCACGTCCCGACCTGGAGTGCTTCCTAAATTCAGTAGTAATCTTGAAAGATGGAAATGGCAACCCTGAACCCCCTTCCGCCGTAGATATTTCGGCGCCGAAATGGCTAATTAAAGCCAAAACAGAACAGTCGCAGTGGACGATATCGATTGCGATACTCCTGAATCCATACAAGCAGCTGTGCACTTCCTCGGGTGGACGCTGCGGGAGAAAAGGCGGCTTTGCAATCGCCATTAGCTCGGTTCTCGAGTACGGATCGGTGCCAGTTTGTCAGAGAAGGCTCTATGGAAATTTCTTAACTGAGTTGATCTAGTAAAGTTGCCTCCTATGCATGGCAGAGCCGGATACTGAAAGAGTTTGGCCCGTTTATGATTTCGCCGCCGTAACGGCCCCCTCCTAAGTGAGCCAATCAGCCCGCGGCGCAGAGTGAGAGGAGAGAGTGCATGCGTGTGAAGTCCCAGCTGCTCCCAGCGGTTCCCAGCTGTGAGGGAGGGCCGTCATTTTGATTGATTCGCCCGGTGGAATGCATGGGATCGGCATCCAAATTGTGCGTCTTTCCCTTTATTTCGCTGGCTCTGGCAAGAAAATGGTAGAGTGTTATTCTTCGGTGGGTTACAAAGCTAACGAATGAAGTTTTGTCGACGTTTGACCGCAAACTTTTATGTAGGCGAAAAAGAAGTCGGCCCGTAGCAGACAACGTGTAGCCTCTAGTCAAGAGTGCTCTGCACTGAAAGCGTGTTGCGTCAAAATGGCGGTCGTTTCCTCTTTGCTTCCTATAGTCGGTGACAGGTCAAGAACGAAGTGGATGCTCCTCCCACCTCTTTCCACTTTAGTAGAGTGAACGCTTGAGAGATGGCGACCTCCTCTCCACCGTTTGCTCCGCTGAAGTGTAAAGAGGTGGGAGGGGCTTCCACTTCGTTCTTCACCTGTCACCGACTAAAGCTAGACTGTAATGTAAGTGATGTCGCAAATGATTTAAAGCGGCTATTCACAGCGCCACACACTTTCCTGAGTCTTTTCGACAACGCCAGCGATACGGTATGCGTAAAGTTATTGTACGGTGTACTATGCAAGGATCCAAAATGGTGACACGAATATGGATGAATTTGAGCGCCACGGCGCGGAGCGTGGGTGCTGCGGCACTCTGGAAATCTATTCAGTGACTCTAGTCTGTGTATGTGTCTCTGCTATCCCTTTCTTTTAACTTTTTTTCATCCACTCCTGTCTGTGCCCTGACGGGGCATGCAGAATTGTGAAATAAAATATACATAAATAGTGCTTTCGCATTAAAAAGCTAATCTGAGCTGTCGAGGAAACAATTTGTCGATGAAACAATTTGTCGATGAAACATCCCGTGTCGACGAAATGATCTGTCGATAAAACGTCGTTCGATTAACTGATTGCCACCGGTTCAGAAATTTGAGTTGGTCCTTTGTACCCCTTGTTTTCTCTCTCGAAGGTTATTATCGTTATTCTTGTCCAGCTCGTTTCTACCTTTGCATTAATTGCATTATCATGAAGCATTTAACCATTAAAGATTCGAACTAGGGCTGTCGCGTTTCTTAAGATATATTAGAAACTAAGATTATGTGAGTAGCACATATCGCTTATTTATCAGGCAGACAAAAAAAAAAACAAACTTATACTAATATTTTTTTGAAGAATCGTAGCGAAAACATTCCGGGTCAGGTTTACACTTTTTCGCTTCTTGTGTTGAATTTAGGTGCATTAGGACCATCTTAGATTAGCTTTATGTTAGTTTATTAAGACTTAAAAGTTTCAAACGCCTAAATCATTACTTCTTCCTTCGACATCTAACTCTTGTGAGTACTGTCTCCCGCAGCGCACTAATAATGCGCAAAACGTTTTTTTTATTTCACAGCGAGTATTCGTTTCAAGATATTGAGTAACATAATTCGCTATTTTCAATCGGCCAGTGACGTGAAGGGAACCCACGGTGACGACAGATCAGCGGCCATTGTGGTGGCTTTGCTTCTGAACCCGTACCCACCTTCAGCATATTTAGCACCGCCGAATTTGTTCTCTGCATGCCGTCATTGCTCTGTGATGATGATGTCAGTCCTATCGGTTAAATTTGTCTGTGTGAAAAGAATGATGCAGAACGCACGCGCTCAGTCACTATTGTGACATCAGTCCAAGGTAATAAAAGTGATGTAGTCAGAGTTTGATTGAGAACACAGTTGGAGATGGAAAAGAAAAAAATAATCTTTCTCGATTTGGCATTATAGGTCCTGACGTCCTCAACCTCTCTACTTTAATGAGCCCCTTCCAAACAAGAGTCTTTTGACTGAAAATTGTGTCAGTCGCTCGTGCTCGTGTCTGAAACAAATTTCGAAGCGAGGTATTCACACAATTTCCTTCGCTTCGCTGTTATCCGGAGGAACGTTGCAATTTAGTTGGATTTTCGCTTCAAGACAAGCTCCAAGCCCGGTAGAGATGTAGAAACAATGGCGTTTCAGCCTCACTGAGGCCTCTACGAACGGTATGGTAAGAGCAGTCTTGTACTTAACGAATTAACAGTAAGTGATTAATTGTAATAAATTGCATTTTATTGTAAATTTTAACGATTCGATTACTTTTTTTCGCGGTAACGTTTGCTGTAATTCAATTAGTGTTTTCTGTGATCAATTACAAGTAATCAATCATGTTCTGCAAAAAGATAAAATTATTGAGTTTATTTTTTACGTAAAAAGATCTCTCTTTCTGCCCGTGTGTCACTCGTCTATGTTGCACCAACATCGGACACTTTACTTTAATCCCTAAACAACTAAAAAAGTATATTAGGAGGATTCGATTGTCAACGCGCTTAGCGACGGTTTGACTCTCGAGGGTGCCTCGTTTCCTGTTTACGGTAACGTGTCAGTAACGTGAAAAGTACTAAATTATTTCTGGTAATTTTTCACTTACTTTTGTGATGCAGAAATTTCTTACTCTGATCAGTTACATTTTTAATAAAGTAATTGTAATTGTAATCGGTAACTTTTTATTTCAGAAACGCGTACAAGGCTGAGTAAGAGAAACCAAGCTCGAATGTTTTTCCATGTGTGGGTCTTCAACGCAAGATGAGTGTAAAGTAACGCTCCCATGTCACAAATATGAACAGCTTTCTAGAGTGAACGAAAAGCTGGAAGCCGGCTGTTGTTATGCGATCACTAGTCGCACACAACTGAGGCAGCCTGTGAGTACAGACCACAGGTATTTGTGAGGTGTCTCCGAGCTCAGGTCTGTGGTCGCCGACAGCTTAAGGAATGCATGGCGTGGCTATAGGTATGCTGCATTCGCTGATTAGAAGGCAGAGAAACAAATTAACGAAGCGTGAATGTCACACCCTGCGTCTCTTAACCTGACCGTGACTAAATAATATTTCTGTAGCTCCATCTCCATGGGAACGAGCACCGGAGCTGTCAGCTGACGGCTGACAACGCCCGCTTTTATTCGGTCAGCCTTCTGCGGATGCTTTGGTCGACTCGGAACCTGCGGCCCACTTGTCCACTCCTGCCTCTTCGGCCTTGTTTTTGTATTCTTCCAATTTTTCCTTGTCGTCGCTGGACAGGCCAGGAAGCTTGGCGACGATCTGCGAAATTCAGGACGTCAATTATTGACACGCTTTCACTCTCCATTCGCACCTGCATGGTTTTCGGGTCCCATGTCTGTAACCTCTCGAGGAAATGACTCCCAAAAGTTTAGCATTCATTGTACAAGATTCCCGATAGTACGTTTCTGAACCTATCCCTGCTAGCATTCCCGGGTGCTTGCGCCTCTGACAGCGCTGTGCATAGCATGTCCCGAAGCGGAGTATCAGAGCCTCTGTCGATAACGCTTCTCCAATCCAGTTTAGCATCATTTCCTCAGAAACGTTATCCGTAGCACAACTTGGTGAACTACAGGTAAAGATCTTCACCTATGCTGTGCCTGCGTGCATTATTTCCAGACTTGTGCCCATCCTAAATACTGTGCTCAAGATACTGTATTTAAATTACTTTTGGTAGTATTTCGGTATCTCGCGAATACATTTAGTCTAGAGTATTTACTACTCTATCTCAATTACATTTCTCACTTTCTTGTACTCAGAACCTCAAATACACTTTGCGAACTTGGAAAAAAGTTTCGCCGGAACAATCTACGGAACTAGGGATTGTCCGACTCCAGGGCAAAGCTGAACCTATTGCAAACTTGGAGTCAAGAGCCCGAACACAGAACCGGAAACAAGACACGAACATATCGCAGTATCCAAACTCCAACAAAAGACCAAATGGATAGCCCCAAGTACGCCCGCCTCTGTGTGACCTCTTGTTCACTTTTGTTTCTTCTTCAAGCTGTCTTTGAATGACACGTCATGCTGGGAGCAAAGTGCTGGGGACGTCATCCGAATTCTACATTCCGACACAACCCTTTGTCTGGAGCTCGAGCGGTTCCGTCAGAGGAGGATTGTGTTGCCAACGACCGGTACGATCACAATGAGCCATTTTCGGAAGTCGCTGGTTCAGGGGTTCTGGTTAAAATTGCGCGAACACGTTTTCAGGCGAGCACAGACAGTGGCGTAGCCAGGGGGAGGCTTTTCAGCACCCCCCTCCATCCCAAATCCAAAACCCAGCCGACCCTATAATATATACTTGCATTTCGACCCCGTCCCCCGTCCCCCCCCCCCTCACCCTCCCCAATAAGTCATGGACATCTAAGCCTCCTCAGCCCCCCCTCTCCTAAACACATTCCTGGATACGCCACTGAGCAAATGCACTACCTGCTGGCTTTTTTGAGTTGCAATGACCTAGACTGGGCTTCCCCAACGCTCCTTGTGTGCCTATTACTTTTGCTCCGAAGCTCGTTCAAAAGCGTTTCTTTCAGCTCCTTCCAAATGCGCGCATTGGGGAGAGACCATCACCAGCACAACTCTCAAGCTGAGGAGTCTGCGTTGGCGTCCGCCACTGACCATGTCGCCGAGGGACCTCCCCGACCGCAACTCCCCTCTTTTTTCTCCAACAAATTTTCCGGGGGCCCTCCCCAGTTTCCTTCTCACCCCTCCTCCTCTCTCTCTAATCATCTTCTTCATCCTCTCCTCTCCCTCCTTCTTTTCTCCTCCTCCTCGGGCGTAGTGCGACGCCAGTTGAATCTGTACCCTTTCATCTCCCTTCAAGTGCGCTCATTGTGGCGAGACCATCACCAGCATAACCCTCGATATGAAGGATTTTGTTGGCGTCCACCATTGACCATGTCAATGGTGTTAGTCTCCTTCCTTGCAGGCACGGAGCTACTCCTTGAAATATCAAAATATCAAATCTATTATCAAACAACACCACTGGCAGAAACCTGAGGGCGGTACGTCTAGGCGCCAATTTTATCGGTTAATTTTTGAGCGGAAATATTGCAATGGAGGAGGAGGAGGAAAACTTTATTCAAAAGCTCAAGTCCGAGCCGTCTTAATCTTCCGCACTGGAGGAGGAATCGTCCTCTATAACTTGGGCTAGGGTTGTTCGTCGCGGAGGGTCTAGGATCTCCTGCACATGAAGAAGTAGGAGAGGCCAGAGCTAGTTTTGTAGGTCAGGAGGAGGAGCGGCCCAGTTTACCCAGGAGTAGGGGAGGTGGGCAGAGGAGTTCAGAGGAGTGGGGTGAGTAGAGGAGCTTGTTGCTCTTGGGCAGAACCAGTAGGTGTGCTTGTTCGATGGGTATCCCCCGCATACCTGACACGAAGGATGTCCGGGAGGCCCTGTATGTAGTGATTGTATGGATCGCAGGGTAGGGGTTTGCTATGACAGGTCGCGCCATCTTTGGCGCAACTTCCGCAACGATGGGAAGTCCGTATCGTCATTTGCGCCGTTGAAGATACGGTTGTGTGCAGGTGAGTTATACGGCCAGGGTGACATATTATAGGGGGTTAATCGCAACGATCAGTTGGCTAATAATTAAAATTCGTTAATTAACTTTTTAATTAATGAAAATAGACATATGGTTCCAATTAGAAACTTGCACAGCGTCACGGAAAACCACTAAATCAGTCATTTTCAGAAAGACTTTGAGCGCGTGAGAAGCGTAGTCGTGCGCTAAAGTTACGACTCGTGGAGCAGGTACAAGGTTGGGGCTAAAGTCACTGGATCCTGGGAAAGTAGCGCCATTGCTTTCCGTACCTGCTAGCCGGACACAGATGGATACTAACATACAGACGACCCAAACCTCGCAAGGCGATTGGCTAATCGGTCTACGTTGCCATGGAAATCGCCATCTTGGTTCATTTAAATCTTCAAAGCTTCCAGAGGGTCGTTTTAAACCAAGTCGCGCCAAGATCACCATGGAGCATCATCGTACTGGAAGCGTTCCTCACCAATATAAGAGTCTTTGGCACTTTGTATGCAATCAACTTATTAATCATGCTTATCTCCATGGATCTCTTACAATTATATTGTTTTTCTTGCGTATTTCAATACAGTAGACTTATTTTTCAATGCCTCCAAGCACCGACACAGCATCTGCAGGTGGTACGAAGGTGTACGCTTGTTTCGCCGGTGTGGTTAGCAGAAATCTCGGTATACAAGAAATGTCTTTATAAAGCTACGCGTCACCAACGAATCTTGATCGGCTCACCAAGAACGGAGGGGTCAAGGAGATATTGCTCATTGCACGGACCAAGATGGCGACCACACGGGGATCTTGGTCGCTACTTTCCCGGGATCCAGTGACTTTAGTTGGGGCTAGATAAGAGACGGAAAAATCGCACAAGCGCCTTACCGCAACCGCTACCTTGTACCTGCTCCACGAGCGGTAACTTTAGTGCACTACTACGCTTCTCACGCGCTCAAAGTCTTTCTGAAAATGACTGATTTAGTGATTTTCGATGACGCTGAGCAAGTTTCTAATTGGAACTATATGCCTATTTTCATTATTTAAAAGTTAATTATCGAATTTTAGTTTATTAGCCAACTGATCGTTACGATTAGCCCCTATAATATGTCCCCCTGGCCGTATAACTCATCTCCACAAGCAGCATAAGTGTAACTTTCACGGCTTTTTTTAAAATAAATCGGTTCGAATTAAAAATGAACACGCGGGATATATACATACATACATATATATATATATATATATATATATATATATATATATATATATATATATATATATATATATATATATATATATACATATATATATATATATATATATATATATATATATATATATATATATATATATATATATATATATATATTCAAACATTAATAACGCGATTTTTAAATGCACCTCCAACTTCTGGTCCGCAGGCAACAGGTTTTGCACCATCATATTTTTCTCGTACCGTTGTCCTTAACTTTGTGGTAACGTTGCAGTGCGCCAGCTTGGCAGTCAAAAAATTTTAATTAGCTACTACTGCTGTCGAGACAAATCAGGGTTTACGTATTTTAAATTAACTTATATATCACGGTGACTGAAGCCCTCCGAATCATCATACCAAAAAGGTTGGTCATACAATTATATCAGCTCAGATAGAAAATAAACTGAAAATAACACAATTGCTTCTTGCAAATATTCAGCAACAATAAAATAATAATGTGAATAAAATTAATTTTACTTCAAACATATTTCCGAGTTCCCGCAAAATAAAACATACCGCATACAATAGAAATAAAAAAGAACTAAGGACAGAAATCATCTAGTGAAAGCTAATCACAATCATTAGCATACCGAGACGGAAATCAACCCAATATACATTGTGCTGTGTATCGTCAGAGTGCATTCATTTGATTATCCAGGATATGCCCGTAGCATTATGTCCACAATACAATTAGAAACAGCTTAGTTCTATCTCACACAACCCAGTCACTACGTTTTCAATATATGCGGGGACGTATGCAGTCAAACAAGCCCGCGCCGCGTTTCGGAGTTAGCAACGAGGAAGGGGGCAGGAGAAGCAGACGGAGAACCGGCGACTTCCTATCGTTGCGCTTCTTTGCGCATGGGAACGCTTACTATTGGCCGACTGCGGAGCCCTCTATACTCCGTTTCATACTTAATATGCAACGCTGTCAAAGCTACTGGCGCGAGCGCGTGGCTTTGTCTATGGTTTCGTTCGCGCGAGCACGCGTGCAAATGGTCAACGAGATCAAGCCCCATGCTCGCGCCAGTAGCTTTGACAGCGCTGTACGCTAAGTGTGAAACAGAGTATAGACATGCGCTCCGGGTCTAGCTGATAACCCTCTTTATACCGCCGATATTATTGCTACGAGAAACTCGCTGTCGCTTTTTGCGTTGTTTAACCATAGTTATGTTGCAGCTGCCAGAAGTGTTTAAAGTCAACATTCCCTAATAGAAAAAATTAGAGCTATCTATTCACTTTTTACTGTTGCCTACGAGCGCGAGCTGGTGTCTACTCTTTTCGGCTCTGGAATGCGATAATCTTACGAGGCTTTGAACTGGCATCAATAGGGTTCGCCATACGTCGCGCTCTAATGAAAACGAGAGCATGCACATAACTGTGGGACCTTGCCGCTGCAAGGCCGATGATCCAGTATCCAGGGCAAATGATGTCCACCAACTACATTTGTCGTCGTTTTTGGCATCAACTCCCGGGTGATAAGTTAAGACTTCAGGAGTAACTCCTTCCCCCTTTTTCCCTTAAGCAGAGCGAATGCTGCAGAGGAGACAACCTCCCTCCAGCGTTCCCTCTGTTGAACTGGCAAGAGGTGGAAGAAGCTCCCACGAAATCTAACATGTCACCGACTACCTATATTTTGAGGACTCACCCATTTCTCTTCCTACTCCTGGCAGTGCCATCATCTGCGCTACTGCACCGGGTGGCCGTGGTGTTGGGTAGCAGACAGGTTGAGGGTGGTGCTGAACGACGCTCCAGGAGGGGACCGCTCTGAGAGGGTGCTGGCAGACGCCCCGGGAGCAGGTGGAGCTGAAGGAAGAGGTGCCCGGTGATGCTCTTGAGGTGTCCTGAGTGAGCGGGGTGCTCGGTGGCAATCTGGAGGCCGGTGGAGTGGGAAAGGCGCCCGGTTTCGCTCCTGTAGTGGGTGGGGCGGAGGAAGCAGGTGCCTGCGGCGCCCCGGGAGTGGGTGGAGCGGAGGAAGAGGCACCCACTCGGTGTTCCGGGAGCGGGTGGGGCGGATGAAGAGGTGCCCGGTGGCGCTCCCGGGAGCGGGCGGGGCGGAGGAAGAGGTGCCCGGTGGCGCTCCGGGAGCGGGGTGGGGCGTAGGAAGAGGTGCCCGGTGGCGGCCCGGGAGCGGGTGGAGC
>JAZHYW010064061.1:0-11179 GCA_037355805.1 Ixodes ricinus
AGCACGTTGATGTTTTCGTTGTTTGCTCATCGTTTGACTGCTAGCATTGCGTGCTGTGGTTTTTGTCCTTGCGTGGTTCGTGACCCAGGAGGATGCCGAAGTCGTAGGTATCAAGTTTTTTCCGTGTTATATTTCGTGCTTATCTTCGTCTTCGAAGTAAAACCGTCTTAAAACACGCAAATTTCTTTTTAGAAAACTTGCAAGTTGTATTTTGGGTTGTAGTTAAAAAATTTAGCAATATTCTTTTATGCAAAAAACGTGTTGGTGACAGTAATTAGGAAGATACAAAGGGACAGACCGAAAACTCCATTCTAGCCGCCTTTCTGGACATGAAGTTCTATGGGTGAAGGAGGAGGGTGAAGGCAACCTTTAGAAGAGAAGGCCAGAGCGCTCGAGTGGTTTTATCACAGGAGAAGTCGCAGCGCAACTACGTGAAAGTGCCGTAAGTCGCATTGAAAAAAACGCGACGACGCTGGTGTTCAGACTGCGAATATTAATATTTCGTGCGCCTTTGTTAAGCGGCTATTTGGCGCCGTCACGGGGAAGTCAATGGTATCCTGATTATCCCCGCTGCGGTTAACGTTCAACTGGATATCTTCACACTGTATGGTCGCCGATTTTCTTATATGCACTATTCTGTCATTTTTGTATTTATCTAAAGATTCTCAAGAGGGGAACGAAAAATCAGTCATCGCAGGGCTTCGCGAGCAAAGATGGTCGATGACCTTTGGTTACGCTCACACTGCTGCCGCTCGCCGCTCGTGTGTGTGTGGTTCTTTGATCCTTCTGTGGTTTCTGTAGTCAGTCTCTAGTTTTTTTTGTGTTCGCTTGATACTACGGCATTTAATGATTTACTGACATATATGGCAGAATACAACAGTATACTAATGAATATCGATGAACCTAAGTTCAGAAATGTTTTCCACGGATAGTGTGGAACGTCTGATCGACAAGTAGTAACAACTTATTTACGGGCTTTCTTTGATGTGGTAGTGAGTAGTCAGTCGTTTTTTCGTTTTGGTTTTCGTAGAATGGCATCTTGTTCGTCGTTATCTGTTTGTTCGACATTTGTAAATACTAAAACCCTTATATTCGTGGCCCTCATTTTTCGCGAATCGGTCAGCAAAGGACAGAATCGCGGCATTATAATTGCGAATTCGATGCTCATTGAAATTCTTAAGATCGAAATTTCCCGTACATCATTCCTCTCGCGACTTTTTCGATTCGCGAAATTCGCAAGCAAGGCTCGCGAACATTAAGATTTTACAGTATGCGTGGTAATATTCTAGTTTTCACTGGAAGGTGAATAACAAGTTTGTGTGATTATACAAAGTGTGTTGTTTGTGCTTATGTGTTTATTTATACTAATGTTATTTTATTGCCTTTACCGCTTTTATACTAGATTCTTAACTGTATTTAAGGTATTAGTATTATTGTATACAAAATCTGATATTTTGTTCTAAGGCAGCTCGAGCCCATAGGGAGAAGTAAATAAGTTGACTGTAAATAGTAGTTTAGTACACCCGCACACGGAAAAGTTAATATATTTTCATTAAATGATAGGGGACTTAATCAGATCGAGGTCTTCCGGTGATTATATGAGACGTCGTAAGTCTGATTTGTCGACCCCATATTGTCATTCGATCGAAATTACATTACTTTTGCCGTGTGGCCAGAGTGTGATGCAAGAATTCAGTGACTGCACGCGATAACATCGCCTAACATGATCGTAAGTGACACTTGTCTAGCCGTGTCCGCGTTGACTATGTCTACCTGATTTTTAACTGTGATTTGTTTTGCTGTGTCCAGTCACTGCGTGTCTCGCCATTTTGTCGAAGTATTTCTGTGTAAAATATGCATTCCTGCAGCAATTATTGCGGCTCAATGTTTTCTCTATACGCCTACCCCGTAACCGATTTCATCCCAATTATTTAGCGGTGTAATATTTTGCCCGTGTAATACAAATATGTTTCGAGACCCGTTGCTCATGTGCAGCTTTCATTTTAGCTAATAAGACACGCGCTATGTGACTAAAAGCGCGTTACGACGGTCGATCCACGCGCGTTGTCTTGCTTCGCCGCGCGCCCCCGATGGCCTTCCTTCGCGACGTCACGGGAGGAGAGCGCATACGGCCTTGTTTTCTGGGAGGTGTTGGTGAAGGACACCACACTCGAAAGGGGGAAAGAAATGGGAAAGGGTGTAGAGGCAAGAGAGTGAAGGAAGCAAGAGAGTGAAGTGAAGTCTTCGTTGTCCCCCCCCCCCCCCCTCCCCTTTCCTGTGTATCTTCCGCCACATGTTTAATATTTCCTTCTTTCTGCCTTAATTTATTTTTTCTTTCTCTTTCAATTCCTGTTAGGTTTTGCCATAGCCTCCTCTATACGGAGAAAGCCTGGCACATCGACGGCGGAGCCATAGGGCGCGCGGCCGCTGAAAAAAGGAGAGGAGGAGCGCGCGAAGCGGTGACAAATATGGTAGCGCAGAGCAGAAAGGGCAGAGATAGTCCGCGAGCGCTTGGGTAATGAGCGGCCGCTCCCCGAACCACGTTTGTTTTTGTGTTTTCGTCACCGTCGTTTTCGTACTCCGGGAGAAACGGCTGCGGCGACGGCGGCGATTCGAAAGGGCGCTGGCAACAATGCACGATGCCGGCGGCGTCGGCAGAGTTGTCGGTGTGCCAGCGGAGTGCGCCGTCGTCGGACCATCGTGTCGTGCCGCGGAAGAACCAAACAGTTTTGACTGAGTAGTTTCGACGCCCAGGTGCCGAGGACCGTCATTTCAGTGGGAGTCTCCGATTAGCCACATTTTGAACGTCGCGTGTATGAGCTTCAACTGGACTACAGGCGCAACAATGTAAACAGTTCGTAAAGTAGTAGTGAAAATGTTTATTGTGGACGCTGCTACCGCTCGAGCCTCCGTTGAGTAAGCGACGAAGAATGATAAGGTATGCTACGTAAATGACAGGTGCAGACATCTACACTGTGTGCATGTCTGTCCGTGTCCACGTTTTATTTTTTCGTCCTTAGCACTAAAACGCGAGTTGCTGTCGTTTCTCACGGAAGCTAAAGTTGCGTATTATATTACTTGGTTTCACCTTATGTGCGAGCTAAACCAAAGCTAGAAGCGCGAGCCCAGCGCTTTTTGCGTTACTGCATCGCACACACGCTCGAGCAAAGCAGCAATGCACAAAGCGTCGATCTCGCGCTTCTATATTTGTTTAGTCCTATGTGGGAGCGAAGGCGAAGCTATAAGCATGAGAGGATAGCCCGAGGAAAAGCATTAACTGGATAAGCGCGCTTGCAAAGCAGCGAACGTATGAGTGCTCGGCTCGCACGCCTAGCACTGCCTTCGCTCGCACGTAAGATCAAACGAAGTATATCTTTGACTTCGTTCAAACCTAAGGTGAAACGAAGTATATGTCCCATGAATCGCCGAACGCTCCAAGCACCAGATACCGACCTTTCCGGGCAGTTCGTCGGCACAACCTCCAACGCAAACGAAAGCGACGACCGGGACCGCTGCGGAGAGGCGGAGATGCGGACGCAGGGCCACGGCGAAGGGGAAGGGTTGACGTTGACTTTCTCTTCTCCGCGATTCCGAAAAAAAAAAATAGAAAAAAAAAAAGACTGTTTCTGCGTTTGGCCGCTCGCTCTTGTGTGGCGCTAGCGGTCTAGCTTCCCTCCGCTCCCGATTCCCCGCCCCTCCTCTCCTACTTTCGGCGGCCACTTTTTTTCGCGACGTGCCAGGCTTTCTCCGTATAGAGGAGGCTATGGTTTTACGCAATGCGAGGTAGGAGATCTCCAACATAAGAAGGAATGATTTGTTGGTCTTCTCATTTCCATGTCTATCTATATAAACATATATAACCTTTTCTCTGTTTTTCGCTCTCTTGGTACGTTTTCAAGGAAAAAGAAGGTGATGGATATCTTCCAACAGACGCCGGTCATGTCGACATACCTACTTTCATGGCAGGCGTTCTATGACTACAAAACTGTGACAGATGGGAAGGTAAGTTCAAGGCAAGCTAAAAATGAAGCTTGTGCTAGCAGTGTTTCTTTCATTAGGGACCTTTTTCTTGCTGCATATAAAACATGCCCCCATTCTTACCATCAAAGTTTCTCTGATGGCTGACGAATATCGAGCATTTTCTTATCGCATCGCGGGTAATCAGAGTGCGGCATTTGCCGATAAGAACACCGAAAAAGAATTCCGAAGCAATTACTGGAAAGATAATTTTATTTATTTATTTATATTAACGGCTTATTAGCCGTTACAGGAGTGGGTTATTAGTAAAATAACCAACATTTTAAGAGACAATTTCACGAATGATACGCACATAAATGACTCAGACACAGATGCATTTAAACGTATATAAATATAAGCAAAGTAAAGAACACAAACATAAAATGAAAGAAAAATAAATTATGTGTGTTGTTGGGCGAGGCCTCTCAGGCGGACTTCAAAACCTTCAACGGTGTCACATGCAAAAGCACCTTGCGGTAGGCTGTTCCCCTCGGCTATGGTCCTCGGAAAAAAAGAAATACTTAAAAAGGTCTATCCGGGCTTTTGTCGGCATCAGCATTTCAATATGACCGCCCCGAAGTCCTCTAGTAGAGCGAAACTTAAAACATCGCAGTGAATCTTTGTTTAAAATTTTGTTTTGTATGAGATAAAGCAGTTTTAATCTGGCGACTCTCCTGCGTTCTTCCAACGGTGGGAAGTTGAGTTGGCTGAGCATCGCACTGACAAACTCAGGTCCTTCGGTATCTGGATGTGATAAATCTGGCAGCTCTCCTTTGTACATTTTCTCATTTTTCTACCAGTTTTTTTTTGTAGGGGTCCCATACGGTGCTCGCATATTTTAAGACATGGCGTACAAATGTTAATTAGGCTGTTAATTTTGCCTTATATGTTACTAATTCGAAGTTACGTCTAAAATAAAACTTTTTTTTTCTGTTGTGTTTGTCGAATCGTCGACATGGGATTTCTAACTCATATATCCAGACGCGGTTACACCTAGATATCTAAAATTACTGGCGAACGCTAGTGGACCACCGTGAAGTTCATAATCAAGAACAAACACGTTTTTAATCTTATTTGCGGTTCTTAACAATGTGGCTTTTGGGGTTAATTTGCATTTTCGATTGCTTGCACCACTCATTTATAATTTTGTTACGCTATGTTCAAAATGATCTTCAGGACACGCAATTCTGGAATACATTAGGCAGTCGTTTGCGAATAAGCGAGTGGTAACTTTAGAGCTAATATTATCTGAAATATCATTAATATAACTTTAAAATAATACCGGTCCCAGCATGGACCCCTGGAGAACCCCGGACTTTAAGTCGCCGGCTTTTAGTGATTAGATCTAGAACCGTTAATTTCTACAAATTGAGTACGACTAGTGAGGTAGGCTCTGAATCATTTCAATGCTTGTATATTTACAACGGCGTCTACTACCGTTTGAATTAGTTGTGCATGTGGAACGCGATTGAAAGCCTTTGAAAGTTTCAGGCAGATTATATCCGTCTGTCCCCCTTTCATTCTGCGCAGTCGTAAAATCGAGTATAGGTTCCGTCAGTTACGTGACTGTCGATATCCTCCGCCGTAATTCGCGCTGCTTTGGGTTAATAGCGTTTAAACTCTCAACGTAATCAAACAAGTAATCCTATAACACATGCTCTAGTATTTTTCAACAGACACAGGTGAGAGGAATGGAACGGTAGTTTTCAATGTTATGTTTGCTGCCAGTTTTATGGCACCGGGGTACCTTTTGCCATTAGCCAGTCAGTAGGAAAAACGTGTTGGGCCAAGGATGCGCAGAATATGATCGTCAGATACGCGGACACCAATTCCGCATATCGTTTCAAAAATTTGTTAGGAACATCACCGGGCCCTTCAGAGTTATTACTATGAATGTTCAGCGAAAGAAAAAAAACAAACACAAAAAAACCTTGTTTTTATATACAGATATCAAAGTCTGCCTGAGACGCCTCCAGACGCACGCTTTCCAGATACTGTGCATTACAATGTGACTCAAGAAACAAAATAAAAAAAATCATTATATCGGGAATTTATCTCACTAGGATCAGAGATATTTTTATTGTTCGCGAGCACATATTTTAAAAACTCTCGGGATGAGGCAAGGTGACGCCAAAACGTTCGTGGCGAATTTTTAATAATTGCGTTAGAGTTTCTATGTAGTATCTTTCCTTTGCTTGCGCGACCTTATCTTTTAAGTTTTCCGAAAGACTGCTAAGCCTCATTCTGATTTCTTGTCCTTTTTTTCGCGTTCGTCTTATTTTTTGTTTTAGTCAGAATAATTTCGCTGTTTATCCAGGGGTTTTGTTTTTGCATGAATTTAAATATTTTTTGAAACAAATCGTTCGAGACAGTAGTGGACGATACTTTCAAACTGAAGCCACAAAGAAGTCACGTTCATCGCCCCATTATATTCACATAAAGATATTTCCATATAATCCAAAATGCTTACATCATCAGCTCTACTGATGTCCCGTACGTAGATTGGTGGCTTCCTATCATTGCATTGCGGTAAAACGTTTCTCATGCACAACACCACAAGGTTTTGGTCCGACAGCCCATCTTCCACTGATACTGAGTTTCTGACGATTGGCCATCAAAAAAAAAAATAGGATCGAGTAAAGATCCAGAAGTTTTCCCACATCTTGTATTCTCGTTTAAAATCTGGGCAACTTTATTTCCAAACGCAATGTCCAAAATAACTTTCGAGTTTTTTTTTTCATCAGTTGGCCTTGTTTCCAGCTGATCCCAGTTTATTTCTGGAAGATTAAAATCTCCGGCAATTAATCCTCGAGAGTTGGTTTGAATCTGATTTCTTAAAAAGTCCCGAAAAGCATCTAAAGGATACAGGAGAATTTGGGGGCCTGTACACAGCTCCAACAATAAAATTATTGTCGCAAAAAATAATTTTTCTCCAGACAATTTTGTTATCTAGGATATCGGGCATTTAAACGAAGTGGATACTTTCTTTCAGTATTATATCAACACCCCCACCATGTGCAGTGCGGTCATTATGTACCATTTTGTACTTGGGGAGGAACAGCTAGTTCACTATCTGTGATTTCAGGGCGCAGCCAACATTCAGTAATTATAACCACATCGGAACCATAGTGAATAAGCAAGTGCTCTAGATCCCCGACTTTATTGGCAAGACTACGTGCGTTTACATTAATCAGCTTGAATTCCCTGCTCGAGTTATTCGGATGTCATTTGGACGTGCTTCGGTTTGCTGCATCTGAGACGAGCTTTATCCTACAATTATTTTCGTCATCCTAAGAGTACGATTCATTATCGATCACAATCTGATCGTGGACGAGTCTAACATACACCCTTAGCTCTGTCGCTTCTTGTGCTCTCCCATATTTGCTTTAGTTTTCTTAACGCGACCGGGGAATAATCGTTAAACACCGATATGTTGGTTCCTTTTAGTTTTCGGCAACTCCTAAACACTTTGAAATCGTTATAGTCATAAAACTTTAGGGTAATTCGTCTTGCCTTGTTCGCGGTGTTTCTTCCAAATATATGAATTCACTCAATCATGTTTACTTTAATCCTCCTTCTGCGGTTTTCAAAAAGGTCAGATCGCACGCTTTCTCTTATATCTGCATTAGTTTTAGGGTTCTCTGGAATCCCAAACACTATCAATTTGTTCCGGCGGCTTCTGTCTACCAAATCGGCTAGCTCTTCCTTTTGTGTCTGGATAATGATGCTTATCTTCTTAACACTTTCCTTAAGGTTTGATACTTTTCCATTGTGTAGCTGTACTCTTTTTGGTGGGTCGCCTAAATGGCCTACCCTGTGTGTGTGTTTCCAATTCGTTGCGAAAACAGGCCAGGAGCGGGATTGAACCCGCAACCTCCTGCGAAGGAACCTTCGCAGGTGGTTGGGTTCAATCCCCGCTCCTGGTCCAATTTTTTCACCAGCTCTCTTTCCCTTTCCCTTTCCCTACCTTTAATGCCATAAATTCAATAATCACCTTCTCCCTCTTTGTTCACAATATTACTACGGCTGCACTTGTCAATCTTCACTCATTCCCATTATATTGCCGCAGGGCGCAGCTGGCCAAGTAGGCAGCGCGCGTGGCCTAACGGTTATCGCGCCTGCCTCCCACGCAAAAAAGCCATGGTTCGATTCCTGGGGCGACGTGTATTTGTGTTTATTCCTGCAAGTTTAGTGTTCTGGAGAATTCGCGAATCCTGTTGCTTGTTCGAGGTCCGGAATGTTCTACACGTCGAACTTTCCTACGCCGATTATTCCAGAAGCCTACGCGTGTTCATAAGGGGTTTCGCGTGGTGAGCCGAAGTCAGTTTCTGCTGCCAGCGTTCGACTCTGCTCTTTCGCCGACTTCGACGCCCGCGACGCTCTACTGTTACCTTGTTCCCTTCTTTATTTCTGGGCAATGGTCGCCTGATTAAACGTTTAGTTTACTCAGTTATTCACCGCCTCATCACTTGTCATTCGTGACGTTCTGGTGAAGGTGCGAGGTAACGCGCACCAACGCCGCTAAAGACCACGGAGATGCCGGTCGACGCCGACGCGAAGATAACGGCCTGCCGGATCTGGTTCTGATAACCTGTTCCCGGGCTGGATGCCGCAGTTGGTTCGAAGCTGCTCAAACCGACGGTAACGCCATCCGCAGGCAGACGAATATGGCGTGCAATCCATTATCTGCATCATTTATAAGGTTTATCATTCGGTAGTCTGTGATATGGACAGCTGGTTGGTGGTGACCATCTTTACGTTAAGCGTATGGATCCTGACGAACCTGCGAAGATATCTACTCATCAGGCTTTGCGCATGATTCAGAACTACGAGCGTCATTCAATGTGTGGAAACTGGGCGACTTCGTACTGTTGTAAACCAGCAGTAATCAGCAGATGAGAATAACAACAAAACCGGGAACGAACAGAACGTCACCGTTTGTCGATCCTCACTCATGTTCCGCGCTGATGCAGCGTATGAAGGCGGTTCTGGTGAAGGTGAAACCATCGCCAGGCCTTGTGCGGAACCTTATCGCCGTTCAGGCGCTGCTCGCAGGAATACCAACGTGAACATTACCTGTTTTCACTATCAGGGGCTTCTGGCCTGCTGCGCTCTCGCCGTAACCGCACTGGTGCGCGAGGTCAGGACGTCGTCGCCGGAAATCAGAAATACCTGCCTGCTGGCGCAACGCCAGACATCAGCGAAGCCAGGTTGCTCTGGAAGTTAGCCGGGCATTCCAACTGGAAATCTGCTGGCGCTGGCACCAAAGGCGGTCTCTGGCTGCGCGCTCTGCCGTCGAAGGTCGTCGAATATGCAACATTACCACGCCCTCTCGACATTACTGCCGAACCTGAACTTTGGCGTCAGGTAACCAGTTCGTCAGCAGACAACCAGCAGGAAGGCGGTCTGTTGCGGCTGAATCAACGTGACGCGTTATCACCCGGCAGCGGTCTGATCAATCTGCCAGGTGCGTACGATGATGAACAGGAAACACGCCGACGACCGCGTTACCTGGAACGACAAAGTTTATCAGGTATCAAATTTATCTGGTGCCGACTCCACCCGGTTCCGGTCGCCTTCGCTGACGCTCTCTATCGCCAGCTCTGTCGGGACAGCCTGCTATCTTGCTGGAAACCAGTGGTGGCACTGGGTGGTGAAGTGATGCGAAGACCTCGGTAACGAATACCTTCTCTGACGCTCTGCAACGCTGCTGTCGTTATTATTCAGCTGTTAATATCAATTATTTGCATCAAACCGTGGTTTTGTTCCTCGTCTGGTGAATCTCTATGCTGCTGAAAGTGGTGACACTGCGGAGGTATGATTGAACTGCTGGAAGCCTCATGCAGCCATCTGGTGCTCGGTCGTGTGTGGTCATGCGCAACATCGTTGTGTTCTGGAACTGTTGGGGACATCCTCAGACAGACTTTCTCTGAACAACAATGTGGTATGGGGTAAATTAATGACAGCAAAACAGCGCCATCACCGGGAGGAACCAAACGGTAATCATCGATGTGCAGTCATAACCGTAAACTATGCGCCGCGATCTGATGCTCGCCGTCGGTCGAACAGACCTGCAGGGCATTCTGCTCGAAACCTCGTTATTACCGGAGGATCGCTCTGAAATCGCTGATGAACACACCGTGCATCGCTGACTTCGTGGGCTTATTTTGAAGGCGCGCGTGGTCACCAAAATTCAGGACTCAACCGCAATCGCTGGGTATGGAAATCTCTTCAGCAGCTACTGGGTAACGCCAATCTGCTGGTTGAAGCTGTTTAATACTACCCACAGCGACGACAATGGTGACCTTCTCGCCAGTTCAGTGCTTCTCACATTAATGGGTATGAAACGTCGTGCGAACTACGGTCGCGGGTATTTTCTGTTGAAAATATTCGCCATCAGCAGAGAAGTCATCCAGGCGGTCAGAGTATCCGGCGGTATTCTCAACCCTCTGGCGGTCGTGGGCTTATGGTGACGGTGAAAGGGCGGAATCTTCGTTCTGCTGGTTACTCTGAAACCGAACGTAATAAAGACATCTACCGCTGCCACATCGACGTTTCTGGATGACTGCGCCGCCCGTGCGCACAATGATGGATGAAGGTAGGTACTGGCGGGTGGGTGATGACCGTTAATGAAGAACTGCCTTTCTCCGCGGGTATTTCTTGTTCTTATTACCATTCAGTTACTGCTCATGAACGTTCAGCGCGTAATGAACATTCACTGGCTTGCGTGGCGAGATTGTCTCGTCTATCTCGGCAATCATCATTATTCTGGCGGCTTTAATGGCCTCTGGACGTTTGCAGGCGTACTACGAATATCAAGTCTGCTGGATATTTCAGTATTAAATTCTCTGATGCAACTGCAGGAATTGTTCTGGTATGTCGGCGGGTAATAAGGTGTAATCTGACCTTCAGGTATCCGTATCGCCGTTGAGCAAATCATTCGTGCAGGTTTCTTGTTCTGCTTCTCCCGTTTGTTCGCGATTTTCTGGCGATCTCTTTATTATCTGACAGGTGATATGAACTCGTGGAAGTAAAGATGATTCAATGACTGCGGAGGAACAGTCTTCTCCTCGGTTTTCAGTCATCGTGAGAGTCCGCAGACATGGCAGCAGACTGGCACGATATCAATCAAGGAACAGGAACAGACAATACCTTTATACAT
>JAZHYW010064062.1:0-16859 GCA_037355805.1 Ixodes ricinus
TATCTGGCACGGGCTGTAATTCCAGTGGAGTAACCGTAGCTCAAAAGCAACTTTGATTTGTATCGATTTTCGGGTCGACAACTTCAGCGACGGCCTGGTGATGGCCCCGTAGTTTTCGCCGGTATCGGATCGGCATCAACTGCCATTTCTGGATCAAGGGCGGTTTTGAAACACCAGCATTTTCCTTTGTACTAAATGAAGTGACTAAAGTCACTTACATTCACTAATATAATAGTAAAACGTTAAACTCACCTAGCTATTGCATTTTGCAAATATTAACCTTTTACATTTTGACCTAGTATCCTCACAGCACAGTCATGTGGATTGGTTAGAAGTACTTTGCATTGCTAAGGTCTCACTCATACTGGACTTGCGCAAATTTCACCCCTCAGCTATAGAAATGTTCATAAAGGCATTTAAGCTAATTAAGTACTAAAATAATATAAACCATTATTGATTGCAGTTGAATTGTAGGCTCTGTAAACTCCAGCGCATTTTCCCACAACCCCAAGAATTTTGTGCCATCGGAGGCTTGCGCCTTCTCTTGTACCAGGAGTTTTAATATCACAAATTTGATCATAACACCCAAAACGATGAGCTGAAAAAAATTTGCCATGCTATTACATTATGCTATCGTATACTGCTATTCTTGGAGCGAAACTTTGAAAATCATGATGTGTAAACTGCAGGCAATTCAGTTGAATAAAATGTTTGATGTAATGCAACTACTGGATAGTGCCCAAGTTAATCGAAGCTTACAGTTAATCGAAGCGTAAAGTACAAACCAGTCTATAAAAGACTGGTTAATATTGAATAAATTATTTGTATCCTCTCCTAATAATACGGCAAATTATGTAGCGTCTAAAACGTGTATTACATCTACGGAACAATATATTTCGGAGGCACCTCACGCAAATATTTGACTAAACATCGAAGTGCAAACGAGCAGAAATAAAATAATACAACAATACCAGGTCTGACGTACAACTGAAGTAAACAAGAATAATCGATAATGTGCTTGGTACAATTTCTCGTTTTTTCGCAAAAAACATTTTCTCCGTTTCCTAAGATCAATCTGCGAAAAAGGTTGATTTAGTACTAAGCTTGGACGTTTACTATAATTTCGAGTATTATGCTATTGATATCAATTAACTAGCAATCAAAACAACAGCTTTATTTTAGGATAGTTTATAATTATAATAAAGAACAGTTTTGTATTTTCCGAGGTATTTTTCTATTAGGTTATTGTAGCGAATTGATTTGAATTGTTGGGAGTTGGGAGCACTGCAGTAAGTACATTGAAAAATATCGACGTGAATAAGCCTAAAACAAAAACGCGAAAACCTGCTTGAAAGATAGCCGTTACGTGCAGTCATAAGCTTGAATTATGTATGTGGTAACTGATATGAGCAGAATTACATATCCCGTTAAAAAGTAACGCTGCCTAATTGCGTATTTTGTCGTGCACATGAACAGAAATTTTAAGTAAATTTTATACTCTTCATTAGTTTACCGCAAGCAGGTCAACTAACTTGCTAATGACTTTAGCTTTCTCCATTGATTCAATGCTTTATGTAGCCAATTACTGCTTCCGAGCACTTTCGTATTTTAGTGCGCTCCACACGATGGGTCGATTGTATGCATTTGAGAAACACTATCATAATTCACGCCTAAATTACTACTCAGCGCCTCAGAAGTAAACAGTAGCTTCAATTTTTGTTTCATGGAGGTAGATCATGCTATAAATATATTGCAGAGGCATGTATAGTTTGGTTTGTGTCGACTTTGGTTTGTTATTTAGCCGATCGAGGCTTAATTCCTTGCACTGTGGTACGGCACAATCCGGTGAAAGCAGGAAGCGCTATTTGCTCTGGTTTTTGGAACGTTGCAACGCAGTGATGAGCGGAGTCAGAAAAAATGAATGTGTAGCTTTCGAACACAATATTCAAAGGGAGTGATCCGGGACTGGGAGTAAATCATGTTTATCCACAGAACCTCACATACACTGGCGCAAATCTCGTTCGGTACAAGAAAGTCGTCTTCTGCAGCGTACTAGGAGGCTATCAGGTGGACTGAGTTTCTGCGCCGCCTATGTAAAAGAAGCGCAGAATACAGAAGGTGGTCGCTCCGATAGGGAGCGCTCAAATTGCGTAGCGATTAGTGACGAGAAGGTCGTGATAAAAAGCAAACAATTCCGGCCTGAAGTAAAGCTGTGTAAGCCTTTCCATAAGTTGTCACTAAGTGTCTTATTGCAAATAATTAAATTCCGAATTCACATTTCTGATGTGCTGTTTCACGTATATTTTGCTTTTGATGTTCGTACAGCTGCCTTCTTTGGGCCTCAGAGGTTCCTATTAGACTGTTGACTTCTGTTTAACGAAAAGGTTTGCCTAGATGAAGACCCTTTTCAATGAAAATCGAGCTGCTGAAATGATCTGGCAAGATTCTAAATGCCTTCCTTCAGCACAAGGAGCTTTCTGTCTTGAAGTTTGAGCATTTTAAAATAGTAGAGCAGATTACCCATAGTTTTTGTTGAGAGCATTGACATTCTGTGTATATTGATCCTTTGATGCCCACAACTTTTTTAAATACTACAGACCCCAAACCCAGATATGGGTTTAGAATACATACAATAGCACCACTATTTTTCAATAAAAAATTACTAAACAATAGTTTTATTACACAAATGTAAATTTCCATTTTCTATACTGTTTCAACGTCACAGGCTACAGCAGAAGATATTTGTTGCATATTTCAATGCACTTGAAAATACATGAGGGAAGACCTTTAAACATCATCAACAGCACTAACTTTTATTGAACGTTGTTTAATTGACATGTTCCTCTTTGGGCTTCAGGCAAAGCTTAACTTCGACTGCTCCATGCAGATTCGATGATGCATGTCAGCGTTCGCAGCTCTCTTATGCCGAGTTCACGTAAAGGCTCGTGCCTCAGAGATGGCGAACCCGCAATTTAGAAGATAATGTGAGCTCAAAGTGCAGTGCATAATTATAGGAACAGGTAACCGCACTGACAATTGTTTCGTAAAGTTAGAAAAAAGAGTACAACTATGAATTAAACGCTACTCTTATTTGTAATATTTCGGTTGTGATTTTAAATATTTGAGGCGCATCACATTTTGTCCTGTAATTATTTTTCTATATCAAAATCGTCAATTCTACCGCATTGCATAACCTCGCGTAAACCTTTGGGATTTTTCGAACACGCAGGACTGAAACTACATACACCTTTGTGAAATGTCAACTTGTTTTGTTGTATTTTCTTTAGGTAGTTTACAAACACTTGTGAGTTCGTGATAAAGCCTACACTCTGCAATAATATTTGTCGCCGATAAAAGGTTGTTTATCTTACGTAAATAAAATATGTACTCATATTTTTATTTCAGGCATGAATATGCACAGTAGACTGGGCCAAAACGCCGCGAAAAATTATGTGACGTGGTCATCCACCGCCTTTATAATTTTTCCGGTTCTGATTGTTGGGCGAGTTAGTATTGTACGTGACAAAATATGATGGCGCTTTAAAGCAAGGGCAGAGGAAGAACAGCCACCACATGCGCCACAGGAAACATATCAGCACTTCAACAACCAAACATAAAGTACACACAAAATATCATAATACCCTATTTACATAACGAAACCTGAGATATCGGAAAAAAGAGGAAGACGATACGCGAAAAAAGGACGACACACACAACGTTTCTACTGATAAACAAAATCAAAATTCGCATGACCCACAGTAAAACAAGTTGAATTCGAAGCTAAAAACAAAGACTTTGATAGAAATTTCTTATAATAAAGCTATAAAGGTGAATTTCGTTTCTGCAGTTCTGCTGCTTTACTGTCAAAGAATGTTACTAATGGTTCGTAGTGCTTCCGCAGCCCATCTATAATAAAAAAATGAGATATAAAGCATGCATAAAAGTAAGAAAAATGCGCTTTTCATGCAAGTTTTATTGCTTCACGCATCGAATACGATTCGCGCGTGACCCAAAACGAAAGAGCATATTATCTAAGAAGAGATGAAACATAAAAATATATATATATATTAATTTAGGGCACACTGAATATATTTCCTTGCGTGTTGTTACCTCAGAAGTAGTTCCAGACTCTGTAGAGAGACCTCCAGCGATGACTTTTCTCAAGCTTTTGTTCACACTCGCCGCTATTGGATTCTGTGAGTATAAATAATATAACTTCAGAACCAAATATATTTTATTGATTCTTTCCCAATATGCTGAAAACGTAAATGTGTCCCCCGCATTAAATAACTCAGCTCTGGGTTCAGCCACTTTAAATGAATCGTGCTAGAACATAATATGAGAAATGTGTACTCAGGTAAATATATTAAGTGAAATATGGCAATAATGCAGTTTTCGTTTGGCTTTTTTACAAGTTACAGACATCCACTTCCATGGTTTAGTATTACTCTAGACATATTGCTATCGCTTGTTAATAGTAATTACAATTTAATGCCTTACAGTATATACCCGAGGTAGCCTCGAGTTAGAAGCAGTTCACAAATAAAAATGAACTCATAATTTAGCAATAGTTCAAAGAGCGTTATGAGATTCTTAAGGAATGTTTCGGCAAGTAGCTTGTTTGATTGTTGGGCAAAAGTCAATTACATATATATAATAATAATAAAATAACATATGTGTCCAATTCACGTCAAATAAAGTGTGCTGGACGCTCTGTATCACTTATCATCTATTTTGACAAAGTGATTTCTTCAAAAAATATATGAAATATAATTTTGATGTTGGCAGGGCAGTTGGAAGACAGACATATCCTTATTTTAGGCGTGTCTCGGCTTGCACTCTGCTTGCATCGGTCCGCCGGGCATGGGAACAGTGGGACTCTTACCACACAACAATGCGTGGACAATACAATTTAATGAAGTCGACTTTGACACCAGGCAGACTGGCGATGATTGACACGCCTTCATGAGATCTTACCACAATGACTCTTTCAAAGCAAGGGATAGTGCATTGCTGATTTCAAGAAGAGAACATTGTGATATTGAAGCTTGAAATGATTTTAACGCTAACACAATAAATTGTTGTACTGTACGTGTATCCGTCCGTCTGTTCGTCTGTGCATATTCAGCTAAATTTAGCAAGAAAAGTGGGATCACGGGATGTCACCTGACTGTCAGATGAACTATACCTCAACGGGAAAATTGGCGGTCACCGTGACCTATACGTCAACTAGGTCTCCCAGCTAAAATTAGCGAAAAAATTACGTCTTGGTGCAAAAACAAAATTAATTCCATTTCGCCGCTAACTAGCAGGAAATTGACATCATGCAAGCTATACACCAATTCAGTTCGCGGAAAAATTAATGGAAAAGATCACGTCTTTTGTCATAGACACCACTGCAGTTTCCTAGCTAAATTTAGGAGAGAATATTGAGGTCACGGTACTTCACTCAGGAAGCCTAAACGGCCCTTTTGTTTCCCGCTTAATTTAGTGGTACAATAAATCTCAGGTGACATACCCAATTCCGTCACTGATAACTCTGTAATACCTTTAATAGACTGGAGGATATTCAGCGTAAATATCTCTGTCAATTTTAATTGAAACACTCAGTATCGTTGTGCTAACTATGCGACTCCGAAACAAATTAAAAAAAAATGAGTAATTTACACAAAAATAAATGTAATTAAAACAAAGTAAAACAAAAAGATGGTATTTCAAATTACTCTTTAAAGATTAAAGCATGCGTTGTGTTCAGCACCTTTTTATACTCCGTTCCAACCTAAGCTGAGATTGCGGTGGATGTCACGTCCTCGTTGGACCAGTCATACGCCTCTATTTCGCGACATCATCCCTGTCCACGCGCATGAGTACGGGCAGATAGCCAGGTCACCTGGTAAGAAAGAGGTAGCAGATCGGTCCGGGAGTCACTGTAATTCCCACTCAGCCTTAGCTTAGAGTGGAAGGAAGTATAGAAGCGTGGGCTTTCTATTGCGTCAAAAGATAACCTTCAGAGGCTCAAACTTAATGTTTTGAATAATAGGTGCCTGCCTGTGTACACAGAAAACACTTAGCGGGCGGATAAGTTGTCCATTTCGGAGCACAGGGAGCGAACACTCACGCTGCAAAGCCAGATATCTTTGATACAGTAACGGCCCTTGCCCGTTTTGACCGGCACGTGACACGTACCCTTGTGTGTTTATCTGAACGCTACCATGTTTAACACCTCAGGCTAGCAATTTTACCGCTCTGGATAAACTTCTCCTCTGCAGCGGAGAGGTCAAGCGCACTGCGTGACTAACCAAACAATCCACACACCCACATATCACTATTACCTTGAAAAGAAAAAGAAGTTTTTGGCTAGTCGTTTAACGTTTACCGCCCAATCGAAAGCGTTCGCCCGTGTATATCCACTCATCATTTAGTCAATGAAATATTGCTTCGAATGGCTGGCTAAACGTTTTTTTTCTCTCTCTGATGCAGGTGGACCATCTGGCAAGACCAATGGGTGAGGAATATCTACTGTAAATGTATATTCAAGAAAATTTTGAAATTATTACGCAGGAATTTAATGCAGTTGCGATCGCAAACTCCTTGTCTCGCATTTTCAGAAAAAAGCAACCTCTAACGCAGTCGCATATGTAAGGTTCTACACTTTTAAACGAACCACGACCACTTCTGCAGGGGTCATTCCGATCGCTGAGGAGCATTGCGCCCAGCCACATTGCTCATCACAGCGCACAAATGACACGCTGGGTAGACATGATGACTATAAATATACTCCCCAGCAATGTGGGAAGTATCTTTGCCCTCATACATGCATGGAACATGTCCACGGGAATTTTGTTACGACCAATGTGAGAGGTCCATCACCACAATGAAGAAACACCGCTATGAGCCTAGGTTAGGCATCGCTCAAAAGACAGTGTCATACAGATTCGGAACGCTTGTCACCACGAGACGCGTGTATCGAATGCCGCATGCCACGAGTTCCAGGGAAAACCGTAAACGCGGCATTCAAACAAGAAGATACTGCGTGACTCGTGTTTCCAGATTGTCTTTGTATTATCCATAAGCAGGGTGACCCCATATTTGAGACACTGTCTGAAAACTGCATTTCATAAAATGTGAGAGCATCGTTACTGCGGTTCAAATGTGAAACACGTGGGAGTGAAAATCGCGTCATTCCAACCGCCGAGCGGCGTAACAATAACAACCACCGGTAACGCTGTGATGTGGCCGATTGCCAGGCCGTAACGGCACAACGCCTGCCACGGTTGATACGGTTACCACGCGCATTGACTCGGCGATTACCCTTCGAATATATATGTTTTTTTCTTCTCCAAGCGCTTAGAATATATATTCCTATCGAGACAATATTCTCTTTTTAAAATATTTCGAAGAGATGCGTGGATTTAAAGCAGCGGTCATTGGTTGGTAATGCTCTTTGTGCAAGCACACCACACGAGCGTTTCGTAAACATTCGAAGTGTATTCGGATCGAAACACATTCCACATGGTGCAGTGTCAGTGCTCTCGCAAACTCGGAACCAATCACGAACGTCACGACTGAAGCGACGAGACTAACTCAATGGTGGCTCCGCACAATCTATACATCATTTTACAATTATGTAAATTGTATATTCTCATCGCGGAATGCTCTAACAAGTTAACATAGCGGCCGGAAGATAAAATTCAATCACAATGCTAGAGAAGCGGATGCATAGACACATGAATTTGACTTTTTTTTCGCAGTTTAAATTGTGTGATTTGAATTTGAAGCTATTCGCCACCTTGCGGCTCCTTCGAATGTTGCACGCCTCTTCAAGACGCACAATTTAATATTTAGTTTTTTGCCGATTAAGGCTTATTTTGTTTTGACAAAATCAGCGGTCGTGGTAAAGGTGCTCTTCAGTGCGTGCTCACCAGGTTGGCATGACTAAAATTAAAGGAACAAACAGTATAGTGAACTAGTGAATAATCAAGACCATCAATTAGTCTTTGAATGTAGCGTTGCTGCGTAAGAAAGCTAATATTAAAATATCTAGCAATTAAAACAAATCTCCAATGTAGGGCACTACATATATTTCTCAGTACGCCAAGTCGATGTCTTCGTTTTTCGACGACTCATATCAGCATAATTTACAGAAACGCATTGCAATTCTTGTTAGCATAATCATTGGCCATACAAGGCCTGTGCCCATTTAGAATTATTACCTCAGCAAAGTTCTGCTTATGAGTGAAATCTTTTACCTTACTCAGAATCACTGATGAGGCGTGATGCGAGTGGGCAAGCTACTTGTAAGCCTCAAAGACTCATGACTTTGATAATGGGAGAAGGGCATGTGGTTGGTGAAAGGCGTTCGTTTGTTCAGTTTATGAGATCGGTGAGTTTATAAGTTTGATACAGAGCTTGAGTTCATAACGTCGATGAGTTCATGCCTTAGAGTTGAGTGAGCTCATGTGTTCGGTTAGTACATCATACGGTTGGGGGGCGTGACCCTGTGAGTTTATGAGCTTGGAGGTGGGCGTTGAGAGCACATACGGTGTTTTGGGGATCGATGGTTTGATGAGGGTTGATGGGGTGACTCGAGAAAGGACGGGTGAATGCACTTCTGGCATTTCCAGGATGTTGAGTTGAAACTCTTCTCGCGATGGCGCTGTTTGCTCGTTTGCCCTAAACTAACTTTGTAGCTCTCTTGCAGAGCCGGATTATAACTCTTTCTCTTCTTTTCCCCGCCAAATCCGTATTCATGACGAATTCATCACAGACTTGTACACGTAACTAAAAATGTAAGGAATTACATTTGCAATTACCTATGGCTAAATCGTAACTAATTACAGTCACAGTTGAACTTCCACTAAAAGTAAGCAACTGGTAATTAAAAAAATTAGACGTTTACAACACCCTGTATGACCGAATTGGAGTGCAGCTCTTGAGGAAGAGTAGGAAGGGTACTGAGAGGAGGAGGTATACCCCTGCTCAACCCCTCATCCTCGCTGCTACTCCTCCTTTCCTCCTCCCTCCTCTTCCGCCTCCTCCTCCCCTCATCGTTCATGCTACTCCCCTTCTCTCCTCATCCTCCTCCCCTCTCACCTTCTCCTGTTCCCCTCTAATCCTCCATCCTCTTCCTTTCCCCTCACTCCTCCCTTCCTCCTTTCCTACACCTTTTTCTCCTCCCCTCCTCCTTCCGATGCGTTGCATAATGGGAAATGCCCCATTCCGCACCACGCGAGACCCTCGTGACGGCACGAGTGACGTCTCAAGAGTTCCGCGCGGTGCTTTATGGGAGATTTCCCATAATGCACCGCGCGGTTGCGCTGACGGCGACGGCGACGGTGACGCCGACTCCGCTCTAGCCGGAAACAAGCGCCTAAGAGCTGCGCTCTAAAAGTAATATATTACATTCGCGCCGTTACTTTTAACCTTACTGCCTTATGGTAAGAAGCAAAACACAAGTGTAGCGAAAGCTTGTATTGTTACCGCTACTCACAATTTCGGGACCTTGAGCAACATCTGGCTCTTAAAAGTCATGTCAGACATCTTGCCTTCTTCTATGTGAAGATGTCGCCCGCCGCGCTGAACACTTATCAATCCACATTTTGACAAATTCGTAACTTTCAACGATGGTGGTACTATGGTGCTAGAATCGCGCAGTATAGTACCTGGATGATCGGCTTTCGAACGAAGGAGCTTGTTCTTATCTTCTTGACGTTTAAGTTTGATGTACGGCTCTTATATCGCTCGTATTCCCCAAAATTAGAATTTCCCATGCGTCGCAGTCCCAACTCTCATTGCTCTTCTACGACGATCATCACCTGGCGACGCGTCTGGGTCTAGATTGACGGCTAGAGAATTACCCGCACGCAAGGTCCGGTATTTCCCACCCGTTCGACACCCAAAACGTGAGCTAGAGGCTGTAGACCCATTGAGACGCTCCACATTTGTGCCCAGTGTAGATTATGCTGGTCCCTGAAGTTCATGGTAATAAAACCCGAGACTCAGGAACACAGAAGGGGACGAACACAACACAACGTCGTCCCCTTCTGTGTTCCTGAGTCTCGGGTTTTATTACCATGAATCATCACCAGCTCGCTTGTTTTTAAGTATTATTGGAGTTATTCCCTGAAGTTGATAAAAAGAAGCCCTCTTCGCTCTCTCCTTCAACCAGAAGGAAGCAAAGAAAGACTGGAGGCAAAAATTCCAAGCCGTTTACAACTCCCTGAGACGCCGAATGAGAGCGCAGCTCTTGAGGAGGAGAAGAAATGGCATGAGGAAATTGTATACCCCTCCTTCCTCCTCCTCACCTCCTCATCCTTCCTGCTTCTCCTCCCTCCGAGCGGCGCCGGCGTCGCCGTCGCCGGTTGGCATAAATGTGTGGTGACCCTCGTGACGTCGCGTGACGCTCGTGACCTCACGGGAGTCATGTGACTTCAGTAGGGTCACGAGACCTCAGGGGGATCACTTGACCTCATAGGGGTAACGTGACACCCTGACACTTAGCTAAAAGAGCGTAATAAACGTATACTCGTCATACTTCCAGCATACTATAAGGCAGGAAATATAATAGAATAAAACAAAAAGTAGAGTAGTAGTATATGGCATGCGGGAGTCATTCCATGATCCAAGTATACTTGCCAGGTATGTTTAGATCATATAACTACTAGACTAGTCCAAGCACGCTCTAAGGAACAGCTGGCACTTCAAGTATAAATTAGGCGCGCCATTAGTGTTGTTCAGGATTATTCAAGTAGCACACTGCCGGTAAACAAGTTAATTTCCGCACAAGCCTGGCGTTCCACTAATTTTGACAAACTCCTGAAAATTTTTAGCGGATGGAACGGGTTTAAGTGGAACGCTTGTTTTTTTATCCGTAAAGTGATTTTTTGTTAGATGAGACATGTGCATTCAAAACAGGCTGATCACCTGTTCCGCCTAAATTTCTCCCAGTTACTAAAAAAACTTTTTCTACTTAAACTCATCGCAATATTGTTTGTTTTTAAATTAATTTGGGATTTTGTTTTACTTGTGTGGTGAGTTGCGGAGAAAAACACCAGGAAGGAAGCGTACGTCTTTCAAAATGTACCACTTTCTTAAAGACTTGGACTCATGTACGAGTCTCTCCTCTGGTTAAAACAGTGTAATATTCTGCTTTCCACATTAAGTGCAAAAGTTTTCAATTGAAAATTGCATAATTTTATGTCGCCTGCTATACGTGCGCAAGTCGCCGTCATAACATACTAAAAATGTATATTATTTGAACTGGTTGTTGAAACTGTACATGCTGTAATTGAACTGACCATACTAGTAACCAAACTGCTGAAATCAAGACAATCAACGCGTTGGACTTCTCGAGGTACGTTCGAAGCGCGATATATGGAAGAGCGACAGATCTTTGCCCTATCTGCGGAAGTGGCCGATTGGCATCTGTCTCAAATCACGATCGGCAAAAATAAAGCTCAATCAATCAATCAATCCACTATTGTTTACTGCAGAGTTAGGGAAGAACCACTGGACTTCGCGCTGGTATATTTCAATATTAATATAAGTAATAATATTAATAATAACTATAATAATAAAATCATTTAGTGGTTATTACAATATCCAGGGACATCCAACTGGTCTTCTTTCAGGCGTAGTTCAATAAAACGCTCAAAGAGATATGCTTCTGCGCGAGCAAACACACACATACACGCACGCGCGTAGGTACGCGTGCACACGCGCAAACGCACACATGCACAAGCACATACGAACGCACAGACATGCACGCGGGCGCATCTACACTCGAACACGAACCGGGCGCATGAACGCACACATGCACGGAAGCGAATACGACGTACGAAACACTGCTTAAGATTGTGTCGGTTTTACACTGAAAAAGAAAACCTTAAGTGTGAATAAAACCTAAGATAGACTAAATTTGTGTTAATATTTTACAACATTATTGTGGAAGTAATATTAGCTAAATTATATTAGCTTGCTTTGTTTCCTTTCCAAAGCAAACAAAAAAGAGCCTTTTGAAGATTGTGGAAGACCATTTCTATTGCAATCAACGTCCGTTTGGCTGCCGTTCCCACTGATTGTTGGGGTTCCGCAGGCTTCGAGAATCGCTTCCCCTTTACGTTTTAGCCGTTTTAGCAGATATTTTAGATATCTTCTTTGCCAATACCGTGTTCAAGAATAGCTAGCGATTACTGATAGCTGGGAGACGCTGTGTCTTACCTATGCAAGTTGCAGACAGCCCCTTGAGCGACAACTGCTGCGAGCACCGGTGAGCAATGTCATTTTGTTTCTGCGAAGTGCGCCGCTGTTTCAAACTTTGACGTGTACCATGTGCTTGCTAAGACATGCTTGATTCTAACAATGCTTCTTGCCGTTTTTTTTTCGGTATTTGAAAAGAGCGTATTTCTCTCAAAACGTAAGGCTCGCTCCGCAGAGTGAGAAAGATTTGCGTGTACGGAACCGAAAAACTGTCCTTGGCGCCGTTCTACGACGTTCGTCCGACGACGCTTTTGCGAAGCGTTCAAGTGCACTTTGACGCCAGTTCAAGCAATCACAGGTCATGCTAGTGCTGACGTGTGGCCCCAACAGACTCTAGTCACCGATTTGTTTCATAAAGCGGGATAGAAAAAAACGTTACAAGAGCGAGCTTATGCTTGCCTATGCTGATGCCTGTGCCGTAGATACGCGCGGACTCATTGCCTATGCCGAAGCGGCACGCTTTTTAAGTTTACAATTGTGTGATGTAAGTAAAGTGAGTTTGGATGTCACGTTTTTCAGTGGCGGCGAAAGCCACCACAAACAGCAGAGCAGTTAGAAAAAGCAAAAGCATGAAACAATGCGAAAAGAACCTGAATATTCGGAGGAGCTGTAAAATTACCAGCATACCAACTCGGCCAGATATTCTTTCTGTCGAAGAATGGTAGCCAATAGTAATAAATAAATGCCAACTTTTATTCGGTAACAAATTTGTAATTGAATGGAGTACAGCCCTGCCCTGGTGTAGTGCTTTAATGATATCAGGTAATGTGTAAATGAATAGGATGGTTCATAGTAACCATTTATGTTCGACCAATTATATTGAATCTTTCGTCTAAAAGCTCGAAGCTACATAAAAATGCTTATCATACATTAGGCCGCACCACTGATTGTACAATAGCGTGTAACGTTTATGTATGTCCTCAGCAAAAGAAACTGCATTGAAACAGGACCAAAATATTGCGTTTCCCTTCTGCTAGAGCTTTTTTGGGTACACGGAAAACGTTGGTGTCCACATCAAAAAGAGTGCAATTGACATTTCCCGCAGGGCTGGGAGGCCTGACTCACTTTGGCGGGCAACCAGCAACCTATGGGAACCTGGAGATTGCACCACAAGAGGAAGAGTGACGCCCACCCTGCACTTCCTCAATTAAGGCACCATAAGAAAGCAGGAAGCTGCCCCAAAGTCAATGCAATGGCAGGTGGGTCGTCACATTGAACCCTTATACAAATGATACGAAGCAAAAAATCATTAAGAAATATTTATATTAAAAAATAGGAATCGCACAGACAAGAATCAGAAGATGAGCACAGCACTGTGTTGTGTTGGTATCCTCTGTTCCCATATTCTTTATAATTTATTTTTAATAATTGTCTATCAACTGGTCGAATCATCAGCACTAGCAAGCAAACGTATGCCGCTATTTTTTCCTCTGTATTAACACTGCGCTTACAGTTGTATTCTGCAATATTGAGCAAACAAAAAAACGGGTGGAAGCTAGGCCCGTAGCCAGGATTTTGATTCGGAAGCGTCCATTACAAGATGATATATCAACAGATGGGGGAGATGAGGCCCCCAAAAATTAAAGGATTCGGGGGGGGGGGAGTGGGGGGGCACCCATAGCCCCCACCCTGGTTGCGTGCCTGGTGCAAGCCAGCAAGTACAAGCTAAACAAGATTAAATAATTCAAGACGGGATTTTTGAAGGATAAAAAAAGGCAGAGACGTGTCACACACAGCGGAGTTCTAATGAACAAAAAAATTATGGGAGACTGAAAAGAGGAAACAGGGGAAGACACGAAGACACACTTCACAATTTCTGTTGTGCTTACCACCACACTACAAAGGGAATTTCTTCCTGGACAGTACAGCGTTATACTGTTCACAACACCTAACATACCCAAGGACAGTGAACGCAAAGAAGAAACATACTAACGTCTGGGTAGATGTGATATAACAAATAACAGGGAACGCCCTTGGGCTTTCAACCTAGGAAGTAAACATTATCATGCACAACATCTTTTTTAAAGACAGACAGGCATCACACTTTTTTCTAAAATAAATATAGGCCAAGTGACTGCGTCAACTCGATGAGAAAACAAAGGGAAGCCATTCAAAAGATGTATACATTTCACCATTTTTATGATTCTTTCAGTATACACTTGTGGTTATTCTCTTTACTCAAAACCATTTCAGTACTGTTCCATAAGGGCAAAATATTTTTGCATTAGGTTGTGTGTTTTGACCCAGCTTAAGACAGATCCATATTTTTCTGCAACATTTGTGCTAAGTTCAACCGGTTCGCTATTGCAGGAATTTGTCATAAACCCTTCATAAAGAAAAGAATCTGCATCTATAAGTGGAAAAAAATTCAATGACATAACTGTGTGCCTTTATTATAGTTCTCTACTGAAACAGCTTTGAACGAAGGAGGCTACACGTTTAAGCTGAAATAATGAATAACTATAATAAAGCATGGAAATGTGTTGATTGAGACCGCTATGTTTTGGCTCTTAATGTAAGAACTTACTTGATGTATATTTTTTTAAACCAGGTTTGGTGTATGTCTGTTCTTCGAAACTTGAGTTTTGTATGATGATTTTTATTTCGTAGGTTTTAAGCGAATGCCCTGTATTTTATTTTACAACTGTTTTTTTTCATATTTACAAATAGGTTAGTAGGTTGCTTGTTTTTATCCTCGGCTCTTGAGCATGTTTGTGGTCGTCTCCAGTCGTGGATAACGAAAGCTTAAATGACCACGTAATGACCGAAATATTCTGGTGGTCTGGTGGTTGGGCCTCGACGCGAGAAGGTAAAGCAGCGGTGACAGATGGTATAAGGACGAGTGTGCCATGTACAGCTTTGCGACCCAGCTTGTTTCTTCGAGTTTACCAGCACTCCAATGTCGCTCGCCTTCACGTGTTTCTACCAACTACCCTTGTCGACGTTGCCTCAATTATATCGTCCTGTGTTTTTGTCCCTGTCAAATAATATTGCCAGGTGCCTCAACGGTCTCACATAATGGTAACAATAAACAAACCCAGAAACAACACGTGTGCAGCTGATGGTGTGTAGCAACCTCCAGTTGGCCTGCAGATCGGTCTGCTTGACGTATTTTGTTTGCCGAGGGGGGGGGTATGTCTCGCAACATGACATGTCGTGATCTGTACCCTGCGGCGGTGCTGAGGAGGGAGTTGTGTTGGGTGCTGGAATACAGATTTTCTTTCTGGTGTGGCTTGTGCATTTTGCAGTGAAAGACACTTTAGTGGAATAATGGTAGTCAACAGTCATATTCCAGCATGCCTGCTGCTCAGCATTTCTGTCAATTATGTTTTCGTGCCACAGCTTCCTCGTCTCGTGAGAGCCCTACAGCAGCCGGTTGTCACAGCACCCCTAGCGCACCAGGGAGGCGTATCAGAACTGGTATGTTAGATTTGAATACATTTGGATGTTTTAATTTGTTTTGAAAAGCTTTCCCAATAGGCGCCTTTTGACCACTTGTGTATTTAAGAGTTACAGAATGTGAATGTGCAGCCAGCAAAGGCAGCAGAAGTTGAAAGCTTTGGAATATACTGAGTAAACATTCTGCAATAAATGGTGTACAGCCTCCTTCGATTTTAAGTGAATGCTGGGCCTTCGGCTGCTACACACTATCAGCACCATGACATGGTGGCCACGGTGGCTTGCGCCTCTATCAGACGCTTCGCTGAGGTTAAGCACTTGGGTCAAACGCTGTTCTCAGCTGAGCTGGTACTCCGTGCAGGAAGGGGAAGGAGCTTTTCAGACGTTATCAGGCAGGGCTGGGGGGGGGGGCACCCTGCGACTCGATAAATGTTCTTCAACTGTGAAATTATTTATTTCGGCTCGTCCAAACTCCAGACACGAAGCCAGGTGTGTGCGGCCTGAAGGGTCCGGACCTCCTCTTGCCACCTTTACCCATCTGTAGTGTTTTGTGATATGTGATCCCACAGGGGTGCTTAGGGACATGACAGATCTCCTGTTATCACATTAGTGTGACTGGGATGTAGACATGTTACTTCTGTAGAAGAAGGCAAGTATAAAAAACGTGTTCACATATTCTTATTTCACGCATACATAGTGATCAATTTTGTGATCTGCAACATTGAATGTATTTTAACTGCACCACTATATTCTGAACAAATGGCCTCAAAATGTATTCAGGGATTGTTTAATTGCTATTTCTTAAAAGGTGTATAAGCCTCTGCAGTGTTTTATTGCCGCAGTGCCGACAGCAAGGTTCTTCATGGCTTGCTCGAAACAGTGTCTCACCTGAGACTGAGTGAACAAAAGTCTGTCAAGCCTGAAGCTCAACGGCTGCCTGGGTCTAAACCGTGTCTTGCACTTCGCACTTGTGATAGCCTCGGTTGTGCATTCTTTCATCCAAACTCAGCTGAGATGCTTGTTTCAAGAATCCGGCCATGGTATCCCCAAGAGAAATGAGTGTCCAAGATATATATTGTTCGAGAACCCTTGGTCTAGTATTTACCTTTTGCAGCTCTTCCTATGCAGCAACTTCATAAAGTATAAATACGTGTTGGAAGAATCATTGCCTGTTGCTTTGAGCTTATTGTAGGTTTGTTACC
>JAZHYW010064063.1:0-24187 GCA_037355805.1 Ixodes ricinus
CATACCTGCCAACCTAGCAACATAAAAATTCGGGAGACCGCCGCAGCGGGAGGGGGGGGGGGTTGAAACATTATTATTTTCTTTTTAGTTTGACAAGAGACCCCGTGAAGAGGCACTCTGCGCGAATCACACTGTCTTCGCAGTTGTTTTGAAGTAAACTGCCGGTGGTGCCCTGCCCTTCTACGGCACGAGCATGGTTCTGATGCTTTCGTGAAGCGATGTGTATCTTGATGTCAAGCTTGCCGCCGTGCGAAACGCTCACACATCACAGGCGCACATGGTACAGAATCCATACTTGTCAGCTTTCCGCGAAGCGACAAAGCACGGAAACTCAGTCGCGTATGATCTCAGAAATACTTGCAAGTACTTCTTCTTGGCTTTTGAAAGTGCCATCGATCGTTCCAACAGATCAGTGGTTCCAACTAAACTCGGGGAAACACGAAGAGTATTAACCATGTTGAATTAACCTGAGACTGGGGTAGAGAAGAAACATCAAAACGTAGAAGGGACAGAAAATAGACAGGACGACGTCTCAAACGTCGTCCTGTCTATTTTCTGTCCCTTCTACGTTTTGATGTTTCTTCTACCCCAGTCTCAGGTTAATTCAACATGGTTAATATTCACCAGCTCGCCTGCACCCTTACGATTTTTTCTACGAAGAGTAGTTCGGCGTTCTGCACCTCACTCGACGACCTGACAAAGTCAACTGAAGCCTAGCGCACCCATGGTCATATCAGCCGTGTTCCAAAATGCGCTCTAACTTCAGGAGTAGAGGTTTCGTACCTTGGCGTTTGAAGATCTACCCTCGTTTTACGCTACTGCTCTGAGTTGTCACGTGGTAACCCGCCGGAGTAACCTAAACCTACTCTCGAGTAACTCGCAATGACACACGCGTAATAATTATAGCAATAAAGCGTCATAAAAAAAAAAAACTACGGCGGATATTTTTTGGGAGATTTGAGGTCGCGTCCGTACAATCGGGAGATGTGATCAAAATTCGGGAGGCTCCGGGACAATTCGGGAGAGTTGGCAGGTATGTATATCTCGCTCATCTCACTCCGAGGGCACCCCTTTGATCTTCAGATTATTGAAACGCTGGTATATTTCCATTCCCTCGATATTTGTTCGTAGCTAGCCGTTCTCGGTGTAAAGCTCCTGATTCCGGGTTGTTCACTTCTGCATGCCCTTGCGCAGTTCTTGTAGCTCTTTGGTAAGTTCCTTAACATTGTCGTAAGTGTCACTACTAAATTTTCTCCCTTTATTTGACAGCCCGTATTTCTGCTCGTATCTTACGGTGCAGATCACCAATCGCCTTATCGAGGTACTTGGTATCCCTACTCATGTTTCCAAATCAAACTCCCGCTAAGAGAACACTCAGCTCGCCAGCAGTGCCTTCGAAGATAATTAAATGAACTGACTAATATCACCAGTGCTCCTTACCTGAGGTGGATAGGCAGAAACATTTAGCGTGGTGCTTTCAGCGTGCACTGCTGCCGAACTGTAATGTCTAATGTCGGCTTCCGTAGGCCGGTCTTGTCACGCGTGGCGCTGCTCCCGGGTCCCTCCTTAAGTCCCCCCCCCCCCCCGATACTTCTTTACATGTAACAACAACCAATACAAATGACAAAGAACATTCCTCTGGAACAAAATGGCGGTATTCAGTTCAAACCTCTGCTATGCGCCACCATTGGCTTCCTATAACCTGCACCTTCACGCAGTCAGCGCTTCAAAGTATGTCGCTACTTGTAGGAAGCCTTTATCAAGAGACTTTACTCCTGCTCCTCTTTATAACGTGCTGTTGCAGGACGTGCTGTGCCGATGTGCTGAGTCAGCGGGCGTGCCGTCGGCAACTTGACCATGGGGCTCGTTAACAACTGCGGTGGAAAGGCAGTAAGATTTAGCGTGATGCTTTCAGCGTGCACTGCTGCCGAACTTTTGTTATCAAGCAGGGTTTTGTGTGGTTGTAGCAAACGTATCTACGTGTCTAGTCTATGCTATTCGTAAAGTGAAAAAAATTTGTAGACTGGTCACTTCAGCTCTTGTAGATATCTCCGTGTATACCGCTCATATTAGCTATCGTCATTTCTGTGTCGTGTCACACAAGCCAACATTGACTTCGATAGTCCCGCCTCTTATATACTCATACTTACAAAATGCTGTAAATGTATTATTATTATTATTTATTATCCTCCAATAATGCCCCCCCCCCAAAAAAAAAAAGGTATTCATGTTATCTTAAATAACGATGACAAAGCCTAAAAATATGATTACCACACAATTACGTTAATAATATTGCTAATAATAACAAATTTTATTTTAATTTCCTAGTACAGGTAATGATGGGGCTGAGAATAAAAGCCGCGAGTGACGGCTTGAAAAGCTCTCGGCCCCAGTGATATTCTGAAGCAGTCACAGGGAACATTCAAATAAAACACAAAGGTATTCAATAAAAAAACAAGCTCATTCAACCGATATCGATTACCCTGTCAATTTTCAAAGCAATACAAATACACCCCATCTACGTTTACATAATAAATACAAATGCATGCACTTGAGGAGGAATTACAACATTAACAACTTAACTGAGAACATTCTCAAAATTAACCTACAAAGTATCAGAATAACAAACAGATCCATGGCAGCTGATATTGCAAAAGACGAAGTGCCTCGCGAAAAGCGCCTGTGCTACTTAATTATTCCAAAATCTGAAGAGTTACGTAATCAAGCTCCTTAATAAAGATATTCGTCGGTGCATAAGCAACACCTGACCGGCAGGCCACCTCCACAATAAATCGCTGCTCGTATTTAAAGGGCAACTCCGCTTCATTTTTGATATTTAGAAAACTATGCAGCCCTCTTCAGTATCATATAGGAAGACCCCATGTCAAATATTACGATCTAATTCCGTCTATATATTTATTAAACTGGCCAGCAAACTTTCAAATGAGCCAAGTCGCCGAAATCTGCCAACTCTAGCGTGCGACGTGAGGCGCAATCGTCAGCGCAGTCAATGCGACGGGGTTGGAGCGGCCAACGTTGACCCACTACGCCAAAGGCATGACTACGTCATTCTCGCGTTTTGTTTGTTTTTACTTCTCAGAGCGAAATTGAACGATGACGTCATGAGTTTCTCCTCCCGGTGTTGGCTCAAGGGCGTCCACGTGATCACCGTAACGCGGATGCGCTAGTTTGCGCTGCCCTGCCCGTTTATCGCATGTCCGGTTTCTCCGCTCCCCCTCTCCTCTTTCGTGTTCTCCCCTTCCCCTCTCCCCCGGGCCATCACCGTCCACGCCATGCGAAGCGACCTGCCCGCGTCGCGTGTCCTGTACCTCGCCGCCACGAACGTCACAAGACCACGTGGTTCGACGTGACGTGGCCATGACTCTGACAACACGAGGCCAATGTTGCCTGACGCAACCGAAGTTTCGGTTTCGGTATCAGCTGATGTTTAAATTAAGATTACACAAATAATATTTCACATTTCGCGAATTCGAAGACGTAGAGCTGTTTAGTAGTGCTTTGTGAAATGGAATCACATGTAAGCCTAAATTTCTCGGAATTGAGCGGAGTTGCCCTTTAAATAGGGATGCGCATTACACCCCCCCCCCCCTTAAAAAAATCATAAGAAAAATTGTACATTATGCAGATCAGGAAGCCGTCGCTTTCTCATTTGGAATTCAGGTACCGCACCACTAGTTGCGGTCATATGGCGAGAAAACGTCATTCGCGTATAAAATTTATATCGTACTCACCGGGCGCCACCGTCCATAAGTCTCCTGCGGAGACGCCCAGTTCTTGAAAATTTATGTTGGCGAGGTGCTTTTTATTACTGGGACGGTGAACTGCATTTCGATTTCGGATAAATCGACAGAAATAAAATTGTGTTCGGGACATAACTAAGTGGTTTTGAAACAGCTGTGAACTTGCGTGCTGAGAATGCGAAGAACACAATTCCACAATAGCCCTTTATGCTGATCGTGCGTTTTCTCTTCAGAACTAAATGCAATTTCTCGCTATTATTCTGATACAACGTCGCAAGTGAATGGTTTCGTGTTTGATGTTGAAGACAAGCTTCCAATAAGCGACTTAGCATGACAAAAATATACGAGAGGCATGCGAAAGGGATTGTCTGTAGCGCCAGCAACGTATTCTTTTTTTTACATAATCACCAAAACTGCGGGATAAACGAAACGCCGTTCAGGCTTTTAGTTTCTCTAGTGCAGAAGGCTGGATCGCAGATCGAGGCTTGCCTTGCTGGGGTCAAGTGGCACCACCGGCAGTAATCACTTGACACCTGCTAATTCATGGGACACTGTGGGGAAATTGGCATGAAATTAAACAAACTTAACGGCTTGATGAATAAACACAGACATATTTTGCCACAAAACACAAAAAACTCATATATAATTCTTTGTTTTTGCCGACTCTCACTTACTGTCACGTCATATGGGGAACAACTACAAATCAGAACATGCTAAAGTTACTCGTCGCACAAAAAAGGGCTCCACGTATTATAACTAACGTTCCATGGTTCACACAAACTCGTAAGTATTTTAATGAATTGAATATTATAAATGTGTTAAAAATGCATGATTTCAGACTAGTTTTCTTTATAAAAATGCAGTAACAATAAACAACGCACCACTACTACAATTATTTAATCTAATTAAACACATACCATCGTATAATAACAGACAGCCCGAAATATGGAAAATACCAACCGTCAGAACCTCGTATGGACATCAATCTATACTTCATACCTTGCTTGTTCTCCTTAACAACCTCTCAAAGCAAAGCATTACACCCGAAACATCAGCAAAACAGTCCCTGAAGTCACATTTCATATCTTACTGATGCGACGTTTTCGAATTTTTCTTTTTGCTTATATGGTTTCTCGCTGTAGTATTTTTTTTATGTGACCTTGTTGTATAGTATGTATGTATGGTTTCTCGCTGTAGTATTTTTTATGTGACCTTGTTGTATAGTTTGTATGTATGGTTTTTTCTTCTTTTTTGTGCATCATGATGTCTGCAATTTCATCACCTTATGTTTTACTTGACTAGGTATGTATGCACGTATGTATGCATGTATGTATGCGTGTATGTATGGCGTGCTGCATGTATAGTGTGTTATTTATGCTGATTCACCAGTCATAATATTTGCGTTATCATTACTTCATTATTACTTGACCCGGTGTATATTTTGTGCGTTTATCTCTGTATTGTTATTCGCCTCTTCGTTGGTTAGTCTTTAAATGTTCTGCTATGCTTTGAGTTGATTATTTAGGTTGAAATTTCTACTGTACCCGATGTCAAGTGTTGGGGGGCAGGGGCCTGTCAAGCTGCAACTGCAGCTTTTTTCCCTGCTCTCCACACTCCTTTAGAGTGAAAATAAACGATTATATAAAAAAGAAGAAAAAAGAAAGCGAGAAAAAGTGTCGTTTTCCCCGTTCTTAGGTTCCCTTCGAACGGGGCAACTTTCCCTGGAATTTTGGGGTTGCTGGCGGGTTGTTCCCTATAGCTGTGCCTAGATCGACACGAATTGCTGAGATCGGGTTTGGCTCGAAACGGAGGATCAACTCAGACTACCTCGGAGACGTTTGAAGCGGCAGCAGCCAGTCAGGGAGGCGATATTTTCACGTGACACCCCTGTGGCGGTCATGATGAGAACTAAAGACTAGATTCTGGTTTGAAATAGATCGTGTTTGGAAATAAGCCGTTTCTAAAAGATAAGTTAGTATTCTCAACGTCATTTAAAGATAAAAAACACGTTAATAGCACCTTATTGTGCGTCTGATTAGACAAGACAAATAAAGTTTAATAATAAGGTTGGCAAGTCGTAGCAATTCGGTTGCTGCGTGTGAACGATGGCGGCCCGTGTTGCTGGTGTTGCGACGTAAAGTTGCCAGGTAAAATTGCCCCGTCTAAAGCGGGCCTATGCTGTTGCCAGCACTGCAACGTTTTGGCTGCTTTTCGGGAAGCCTGTCAAATAGCTTGTGCACGAACATTAAAACTGACAGCCCTCACAGTTCTTGGAAATAAATGTTTTGTTGTAAAGAGTGACTCCGCTGGACGATAATGTAGTGCGGATCAATGAGACAAGAGTTACCTAGAGTTACCGCGGCGGCGGTGGCGGTTTCGATGAGTTGGGCTTAGCAGACGACAATTGTTTTAAGGCTTTGCTACGCGGAATTCGCTAACTCCTGCGAAGCCGCTGTCAAGATCAAACGTTTTCGACAATCATCAACTCCTGGGTTTTTCCGAAGACGGTCTTATTGACGGCAAGGTCCTTTCTTTACTCCACTACGAGAGAAAGCTTTCCAGTTCAGCCGTGGGTGCTGTGGCACGTTTGAATATTTAATTGGCGTTTGAACGCTTGACATTTATCAATTCGATCTTCAAACACTGGGTATAATGATCGCACAACATCATAAAATACTCGCCTTCAAGTACCGCATACCAGCTTCAATATTCTTACTTTTGTGTGTCTCTCCCATAGACTTGCCTGTATTTCATGGTGTCAAGCAATGACTGCCGGCGGTGTGACCGACGGGCTCCTGATCCGCGATCCAGCTTAGCACAATAGATATCAGTGGTGCCAACGTACGGCACAATAGTTCTGATTAGATTTAATTAACTCTAATGTTAAAATATGTTCTCTGGAGTGATGCATGCCTTGAGTTCGTATAGCGCGTTTGGAGTTTCGTATGGCTTTATTAGGGTCCCTGTGGCTCGGCCAGTGAGTATCAGTACGGCACGACGAGACTAAATTCTGCGGTTTACAAGTTTATACAAATGCCGCGCTCTTGCAAATTCAAACAGCATATAGCATACACTCACATTCTCTGAGAGTGTGCGCTTTCTATGCGCAAGCGCTTGTTTTATTGGCTTGATATAGATGACAAGAATTAATCGTTTGCAGCACTCTCTAAATCAAGCACGGCACAAAAGTAAAATCTTGTCTTTGCAGTCTGACGGGTCTACGTCGAAGAGTTTACAAGATCGTAAGTGGCTAGTGGCTCTCCTTTCATTTGTCGATGATAAAAACAGAAGTCATATTTAATGTACATCAGAGGTATATTTTTACATTAAAAAAGAGTTGTGTGCACCCTCCTCCCTCTTTCTGACCTTTTTGTATGTCCAGTGTTAGCGTTTATTGTAAACAGCGCCATTTTCTGAACAGAAGGGAACTATTTGAATCTCTGCATAAACCAGTTTGATTATTACATTAATATAAGGATTGTCCTGAAGTGGTAATGTCGACAGTAGCAGCTCCAGAATTTTCAAAAACGAAAATGTGTGCTTTAATAAAAACGTCGGAAAGAACTATTTGATTATTAAAGTACATTTCACCCCTTGTGATATGGTATCGGTGGGCATGTCGCAAATACACTGGGCGACACAGCTATCATAAACGAGACATCAGTGTATTTTTAAATTTTTCGAGGCAAGCGTGTTAAAAAAAAAAACTTTATTGCTCGCGCTGTTGCACGTAATGCGACCTGTCCTTCGGTGTTTCGGTAGAACCAACTCGGCCGGACCCAAAACCTGTGCCCTCCTTCCCGCGGCGACGTCGCAAGATCCACGAGCAGGCTAGGATAATCACATTCACCCTGATCACCAGGTCATCATGGACCCCTACCATGTAGGCAGTGAGTGCGGTTTCGATGCTGATATATGCGAAAGATGAGAGCCGAAACGGAAGTATCTAACGAAGAGCAGACGACGAAAGAGCGGGAAATCCGACGGGAGGCGGCGCGCGATCGCGAGAGCCAGTGCTGTCACGTGACACCAGCAAAACGGAGGCCAATGTGGACTCCATGGAGTTATTATAATGTACGTTAGAGGTTCAAGTGGCGCTAGTGTGCTGACGCAAATTGAAGCAGACAGCAAGCAACCAGTCCGAAACTGCACCTCCGGTAATGCATTTTTATGGTAAAGAGTGGGTGCACTTTCTCCCTGCGCTCGATCATAAGAGCAAATATCCCGAATAATTCTATACGTACTAGGTAGCTTGTAACATTCCTCAGTCAGGCCGATGAAGCAATGTGTCAGTTACGGCGTTTATCTTTCAAATTCATCGCACTAAAAACGGTGCTTTAACGGCTCCGTACGTGTATTTCTGTGCACTGTTGGACACTGTTAGCGCGAACACGACAGTCGGGGATATACGTGCCAAACGAACGAAGGACATCTGGAAACCAAGGGAGATGGCAAGAACTACGCAGTAACACTGGATCAGCAACTACCCGTGCATGTACGATAACCAATAATTTGAAGGCCACGTAATAAATTCCGATTTTAAATAAGTAAGTACCGCTTTGTTCTTTCTGCTCGTGGAGATGTGCGAAGATGTTTGTGCAGCGTTGAAAACATCATCCGCACGCTCGAGATCTTTGAAAACAAGTGCCCGATAAAAGCTGTTTGGCAGAGAAAACAATACGAAGAGACACCTTTCTTAGCCCACGTACTTTATTATTTATTTGAATGTTTTTATCCGCTCATGCACGACGGGTTCATTATCATATAGTAACAGGACTGGCATATTATGAATATACAGGGTGTTTCACAAGAGGTGGACAAATTCGATATTGCGAAAACTACGCGTCGCACCAAAAATAGGCTTGTGTCGTTTTGGTCCTGGGCCAGGGACCTATTTGGAAAATTATTAAAGTCCGAGATAATTAAATTGTTAATTATTTTTGCATAATTAACTTTTTTAATATTGTGTTTAAGGACATAGTTTCAATTAGAAAATTGCTCAGCGTCATCAAAAAACACTAAATCAACAAATTGCAGAACGATAGAAGGCACGGGAAGCATTTTACGGCTTTTTGAAAAACCGCACAAATTCGACGGGTTTTTATGTTTCGGTTTGTTATCGGGGCGCATCTCCGCTCCGGCAGCACCGCGCCCCGTGGAGAGATAGCGCAACCAGCTTCTGCTGCGTCGCGCGATGACAGCGCAGCAGAGGTTGGTTGCACTATTTCTCCACGGGTCGCGGTGCTGCCGGGGCGGAGATGCGCTCCGATAACAAATCGAAACTTAAAAACCCGTCGAATTTGTACGGTTTTTCAGAAAGCCGTAAAATGCTTCCCGTGCCTTCTATCGTTCTGCAATTTGTTGATTTAGTGTTTTTTGATGACGCTGAGCAATTTTCTAATTGAAACTATGTCCTTAAACACAATATTAAAAAGTTAATTACGCAAAAATAATTAACAATTTAATTATCTCGGACTTTAATAATTTTCCTAGATAGGTCCCTGGCCCAGGACCAAAACGACACAAGCCTATTTTTGGTGCGACGCGTAGTTTTCGCAATATCGAATTTGTCCACCTTTCGTGAAACACCCTGTATAAGCGTCACCGGGATGCTAGCGAGCCTTGAACTCACTCTATATTCCTTTCGATTGTTATTTTGCTTTGAATCATCGCTTGTTTTTACACACCTGCTGCGGAACACATGTTTGGGACTGAAATGTAGCGAAGTTAAACATTGTTCACTGATGAAGAAAATGCGCACACTAAAGCAATTACACTTTTATAATGTTAATCAAGGTACATACTATTCGGTACGACCGCAATAGCCAAAGTGTTTTGTGTTATTTTCTGGCGAAGAGACAAAATGCACGCGCGTTTTCCCGTAGGTATGCACAGGAGCACCGCGAAAGTAGACTGGTTGCTGTCTGCTTCAATTTGCGTCGCGGAAGTCGCATAGACACTAGCGCCAGTTGAACCCCTAGCGTACATTATAATAACTCTATGGTGGACTCCTCGCGTTGGGAGGCCGGGCGGCACCGCCGTCCGGCGTCCCAACGTGAGGAGTCCACATTGGCCTCCGTTTCGCGGGTGTCGCGAGACAGCTCCCGCGATCGCGCGCGCGCCTCCCGCCGGATTTTTTGCTTTTCGTCGTCTGCTCTTCGTTAGATACTTTCGTTTCGGCTCTCATCTTTCGCATATATCATCATCGAAACCGCACTCGCTGCCTACATGATACGTGTCCATGATGACCTGGTGATCAGCGTGAATGTGATTATCCAAGCCTGCTCGTGGATCTTGCGACGTCGCCGCGCTCTGAAGGGAAGGAGGCACAGGTTTTGGGTCCGGCCGAGTTGGTTCTACCGAAACACCGAAGGACAGGACAGGGCTTTGCTGCCCCGGCGGCGCGCCAGAGATGAAGGCTACTTTCGAGAGTGTCACCAAATCAACACGACATCCGTCACAACACAGACGACATGCAACAAGTGCCACGGAGAAACTCACCCGTAATTCCGAATACCTCTCCTATAATTTCCCAGCGGTTGTTCTTCGCGTAATTATCTAGGTAGCCTGGCTGCGTCTTGTCATATAAAAAGGGAAACAGTCGCACAGTTTCAAGGAACCGCTCCGTTGGGGAAGGCATCGGGGAAATAGGAATAGCACCACGCTACGTCCTTCGGAACGTGAAAGACGCGCGGGGGACCGGCTTGAGCGTTGCCATGGCATCGAAACGTCACTATCTACGCCACCTCCCATTGGCTCCTCTCTTCTACGGCGAGCAGCCAGGAGCAGCGGCGAGCTCTGAACCGCGCAAGGAGCGGTTGGCTTAGCGGCGCTGTGCGTCGCGCCGCTGAAACCGAAAACTGGTTTTGGTCGGCGGCCGGCCCCGCCGACCGTCGCGCCGCAGGCCTCCGCGACGCCAATGTGGTCGTGCCTTTAGGCGCCCGTTTCCGGCTTGAGCGGCGTCGCCGTCGCCGCAACCGTGAGGTCACTGAGGTCACGCGACCCACCCTGAGGTCACGTGACCCCCCTAAGGTCACGCGACCCCCATGAGGTCACGTGCCCCCTGAAGTCATGTGCACCCCCTGAGGTCACGTGACCCCCTTGAGTTCAGCTGACCTCCCTGAGGTCACGTGACCCAGTAAGGTCCTTCGACCCCTGAGGTCACGTGCCCCCTGAGGTCACGTGCCCCCTGAGGTCACGTGACCCCCTAAGGTCATGCGACCCCCTGAGGTCACGTGACCCCCTAAGGTCATGTGACCCCCTGAGGTCACGTGACCCCCTAAGGTCACGCGACCCCCTGAGGTCATGCGACCCCCTGAGGTCACGTGACCCCCTGAGGTCACGTGACCCCCTGAGGTCACGTGCATCCCCTGAGGTCACGTGACCCCCTGAGGTCACGCGGCCCCCTGAGGTCACGTGACCCCCTGAGGTCACGTGCCCCCTGAGGTCACGCGACCCTTTGAGTCATGCTCCTGAGGTCACGCGACCCCCGTGAGGTCACGTGACGCCCCTTTCGGTCACTTGATCCCCCTGAGGTCACGTGGCACCCGTGGCGGAGTAGGAGGCAGGACGACTTGGTGAGAAGGAGGGAGGAGGGGTCAGTACCCTTCCATCCTCCTCCTCAAGAGCTGCGCTCTAATTCGGCGTTACAAGGGGTTGTAAATGGCTTTAATTTTTTTAGATATTTTAACTGATTACACGGTCTGCCTTTTTTAAATATGCCATAAAAACAAAGGGATGAGATTATTTTACATCACATCCTTCTGACACAGTCATCGACTGGATCCTCATATAGATTATTATAACTCCACGTTTCCCACACACGAAGTCACGTGTTCTTGTCCACTCTCATCCTCAACCCCCGTCAGTTTTTTTTTGCCTTTCTTTTTTTTTGATTTCACTGAGCTTTTATCTAACTTTACGGAGCTATGGCCTACGTAACCCCAGTTGGCGGATCGAAACTCGGTCGATGTGTGAATAGAAATTTGCTCCGAAACTGAGATTTTGGATGCACGTCATTTGGTCTGCAGAACTTCTAAAGTAAGCCGCACTTGTTTTCTGAAACTTGCGAGGTCCTGCTTGCGCCGAAAAAAAAATACTCAATCTCACCAAAGCCAGTCTGAAGAGTGCGCAATGCCAAAGCTGGAGCGAGCGAGCGCCCCAGACGCGGCGCGCTTCCGAGTTGCGCAAGCATGCCCTAAATTATTTTCCCACCTCCTCGGCTCTTCTTAGACCGCACTGTTTTATATACGCCGAAGAAAGAGTCGTAGGCGATGCTGGGATTCATTCCATTTTCAGAGAAGTCCATTGCACCACCGCGGAGTAAAACTCTAAAATTGAGTTAACGGACGTAGACGACCCTTATTTATATCACGAATGACCGAGATAGAGCTATTTGCAGTTTTAGAACCATGCAATGAGACGGCCTGCATCACGAGTGTTCATAAAAATATGAGCAATAAGTAAAAAAAAGTGAAAGGAACTGAACTAGCGAAGCGGCTCGACTTCTCACAAAACTCAAAATTATATCTGCTTATCCTTGGATAGCATGTACCTTCAAACATCCTCCGAAGTTTCTGCCAAAAACATTTGTTTCTTACGTGAGAAAGTATTGCCTTAACCTTCTCACGAGATTTTTATATAAAGCTTTAAAATACGAATTACGCCTGCATTTAATCTAGTGAGAGGTCCCTACTGAAAAAGTATGTATAAATATTTATACATGAGTACGAACTTAATTAATATGTCATTAAGGGATGGAGGAACTGGATCTACACTGATTTATAATTAACAAATAATTATTCACAGGAAGGAAGTTATGCCATAAATTCCATCACCTTAAATCCACCATCCGAAACAAAGCAACTTCGGTAAAAGTACAAAATTTATATGTACAGGTACTGATTTTTCTGACTCCTTTTTGAGCGCAGATATCCATTCTGGGCATCTTATTCATTTTAACAGAGTATCGTAATATATCAGCAGAAGCATCATGGCCACATTTGCGTATACCTGCTTCGGTTTGTTGCAAAATCAAAATAGGTTGTAAGTTAGATTTTTTTTTCAAAGGCCTGGTTGGTTAGTTTTTTTTTTTTTCAGTAAACACATCATGAAATCTTAAAGTGGAAATAGATACGTGGCGGTCTCTGGCCAATTGCAGTTTATATATTTCTGTTATGCATATGTGAGGTCTGGTAATTGTGTCATTGCTTCCAAATTTATGAAGAAACTTTTGCGTGTGTTTTTAAATAATTAAGGTAAAATAGTAAAAATCGGTTCGCATCACTAGCCCAAAAACCCAATATAAATTTTCGTTATATGGATTATAGAACATTATATCTTATTGGATATATATCTGTATTTCAAGTTTTCCGAAATTATTTTATTGTCTGCAATCTGGATTTCAGGTTTCCAAAAACAATTACTGCTAGATTTCCAGTTCCATAATTGAGATAGCGAAAAGTTATATTCGGTTTTTGAACTAATCTGACCTGTTTTACTATTTTACCTTTTAGTATTTAAAAACATAAAAAACCTGCCAAATTTAGGCAATGACAGTATACCAAAACCTCCTCATAACAATACAAAAACTAAAAAAAAAACTAACCAACCAGATTTTTGAAAAAATATCTAACTACAACCTATTTTGTTTTGCAACAAACCGAAACTGTATACACAAGTGTGGCCATGATACTCTGCTGATATATTACGATACTCTGTTAAAATGAAATAAGATACCCAGAATGGATATCTATGCTCAAAAAGAGTCGAACTTGCCGAAGTACCATATGACCTGTTAGTTAAACACTCATATATATTAATATTTATACATGCCTTTTTCAGTAGGAACCTCTCACTAGATGCGTCTTGAAGACATCATATTTTAAACTTTTATATAAAAATCTCATGAGAAAAGATTAGGCAATACTTCTCATAAAGCTGTAATCTTTGTAGCTCGAAGAATGTTTAGAGTATGCTCTATCCAAGGGATAGCAGATATAGACACAGTTTTAATGAGAGTCGAGCCGCTTCATAGTTCTTCCTTTCACTTTTGTTGCTATTGCTCATGGCCTATGAACCTCGTGATGCAGAGCCGTCCTCATTGCAGTTTCTGCTGCAATAATACAATATAGTGCCTAAGCTGTCATGGTCTGATCTACGTCAATTGGTTGCGGTAACAACAGACTCTCTGAAAATGGAATGAATCCCAGCATCACCTGCGACACTTTCCTTTCTTCTGGCGTGTAAAAACAGTACGTCAAGAGCAGCCGGGGAAGTGAGGAAAGTAATTTGGGAACTCGGAGCGCCGCGTCTGGAGCGCTCCTCGCCTTTGGCATGCCTCTTCAGACGCAGACAGCAGAACCTCGCAAATTTCAGAAAACGTGCGGCTTACTTTAGGATTCTGCAGACAATGACATTAAATCAAAATCTCGTTTTGGAGCAAATTCTATTCACACATCGACCAGTTTCGATCCGCCAACTGGGCCCTTATTGCATATCCCGTAAGTGCCAATAAAAGAGAAGGTTGGGCTGAAATGGGCAAGAACGCAGCGAAACGTGGGTTATAATAATCTATGAGATCAGTCAATGACTGTGTCAGAAAAGGAAGTGATGTAAAATAATCTCATCCTATTTTATGGCCCAAAAAAACAGACCGTGTAATCTAAATATCTAAAAATTAAGCGTATTTAACACTAACACTTTCAGATGAGCGCAGCTCTGAAAGTCGAAGAATTGCTGAGATATACCCCTCACTCCTTCTCACCGTCATCCTCTACCTCGAAGTCCATGACGAAGAACGATGCACATATACAGTCTTCGACTGCCAGGAGAATGCATTTCTCAGTGGGTCGCTTGACCTCGAAGTGCGACCTCAGAATCACGTGACCTCACGGGATGCATCGTCACGTGACTTCGAGTGCACGTGAACTCGGAGACTCGCATGCCTTCATGGAGTCACGCTGGCCTCCCAGGCCCCTCCCTGAGGGCACATGACCTCGGGGCTCCGCAATCGAAGTCGCCGTCAGGGAATGCTGTTTCAGGGTGTGTCAGATGAGTCATGACCTCTGGGCACGTAATCTGAGAGTCGCATGATCGGAGATCCTCAGAGTCACCGTGACCTCAGAGTGGCCTTGATCTTGAGTCCGCATGTTATCAGAAGTCGCATATTACCAAATTGTTGTGACCTTAGAGCACATCGACCCTCTGAGGCCATGATGGGGAAGTCGAAGGATTGCACAGGTCACGTGACCTCAGGGAGTCAGCTGAATCAAGGGAGTCACGTGACCTCGAAATTTTCTTGACACTTCAGGGGGCGTGACCTCATGGGAGTCGCGTGACCGCAAGGATGACCTCAAGTGGAGTCGCATGACCTCAGTGACCTCACATTGCGGCATATAAGCGAAAACGAACCTAAAATCGCGCAGTAATGGCGGAAGACTACGGCGCGGTAACCGACAAAATTTCAGTTTTCATTTCAGTAACAACGCACAGCGCCGCTAAACCAACTCATAGCGCAGTTCAAACTCGCCACGCTCGCCATAAGAGCCAATGGAAGTGGCGTAAGGTAGGCGTTTCGTGCCATGGCAACGCTCAAACTGTCCCCGCGTCTTTGTCCCCTAGGGCATGGCGTGATGCCCTATTTCCCCGATGCCTTCCCAACCGAGCGATTCCGAACTGTGCGACTGTTTCCCGCAGGCGATGCCATGCAAACCTAGACAATTACGCGGCCATGCCTTTATTATAGGAGGTATTCGAATTACGGGTAATTTCTCCGTGACACTTGTTGCATGTCGTCTGCCGGTAGACTGGTGTCGTGTATTGTTTACTCTCGAAAGTAACCTTCGTTTATGCTTCCTCTCGCAATCGCTGTCTTCGGTGGGGTCTGACGTTTAGCTACGCTTCGGGGCGCGTGCGTGCATCACCGTCGAGCGAACTGAATGATATATTCTGCCGTCCTGAGATTAAATCATGGACGCAGTATCGTAACAGGCAGCGTATTTCGTGTTATGCGAAGATGGCGAGCGCCCAGCAAGTATCTGGCTGGCGGCAACGACGCGCCCGGCGAAACGGCGATCGCGGAGCTGTTTCGCGACAGGCCAATAATGAACTCCTCACGTTGGGACGCCGGACGGCGGTGCCGCCGCGCGAGTCCCCATAGAGGTATTATAATTTACGCTGAAATTCAACTGGCGCTATCTCACGACACAAATTAACCAATCTACAGGTATCCTGTGCGGCCTACGGGAAAACGCGCGTGCACTTTGTCTCTTCGCCGGAAAATATCATCGATACACTTAGGTTACTTGGGTCGTACCGAATAGCATATGTACCTTGATTAACGCTGTAAAAAGTGTAATTGCTTCAGTGTAGCGCATTTTCTTCGTCAGTGAGCGATGTTTAACTTTCGCTACATTTCCAGTCCCGCAACGTGTGTTCCGCAGCAGGTGTGGTAAAACAAGGGATGATTGGCTGGAAATAACAATCGAAATATAGAGTGAGTTTAGGCTTTCATGCTCATCCCTGTTTCCCCGCTTATAAGAATATTTCACGAAGGTGGACAAATTCGATATTGCGAAAACTACGTGTCACATACACTGCAAAAAAATAGGCTTGTGTCGTTTTGGTCTGGGCCAGGACCTATCAAGGAAAATTATTAAAGTCCGAGATGAAATTAGAACAATTAATTATTTTTGCATGTAATTAACTTTTTAATAATTGTGTTTAGGACATAGTTTTTTTAATTAGAAAATTGCTCATCATCAAGAACACTAAATAAACAAATTGCAGAACGATAAAAGGCACGGGAATCATTTTTACGGCTTTCTGAAAAACCGTACAAATTCGACGGGTTTCAGTTTCGATTTGTTATCGGAGCGCATCTCGCGCCCCGGCTGGCACCGCGACCCATTAGATAGTGCAACCAACCTCTGCTGCGCTGTCATCGCGCGACGCAGCGAAGCTGGTTGCGCTATCTCTACGGCGCAGTAGCATAGCGCGAATAAACAATACAGCAAATCGAATTTGTGCGGTTTTCAAAAAGCCGTAAATGCTTCGCTGCCTTCTATCGTTCTGCAATTCTATTGATTTAGGCATTTTTAATGACTGGTGCTCTAGTGAAACTATATCCTTAAACACAATATTAAAGTTAATTAATACAAAAATAATTAACAGATTTATTATCTCGAATAATTTTCCTAAATGGGTCCCAGGACAAAACGACAAATATTTTGGTGCGACGCGCGTAGTTCGCAATATCAACACCTCTTGTGAGCCTCTGCATATGATTTCACCTGAAAGCGCAGTATTTACGGTCATATATATATGATGTGGGCCGTCGCGCATGGCTGAATAAAAACATTCAAAAAAAAATAAAAGTACGTGGGCTAAGAAAACGTCTCTTCTGTGTTTCTCTTAGGCAACATCTGAACTGTCTCAACATTGAATGATGATTTTCCAACGCTATAATCATCTCCCCGAGCAAGCTATTATTTAAAATCGGGTAATGCGTGGCCTTCAAATTCCATTGGTTATCGTATGCACGAATAGTTCTTGATCCAATGTTACTGCGTAGTTCTTGGATTTCCAGATGTCTTCGTTCGTTTAGCACGTATATCAACTTCATGTTCGCACTAACAGTATCAACTTGATGCACAAACTCCATTGCAGAGCCATTAAGCACCGTTTTAATGCGATGAAATTTGAAGATAAACGCGTAACATTTCTGTTCATATCGGCATTCCTTACAAGCTACCTATGCATATAAATTATTCAGGATATTCTTTTTATGATCATTTTGAAAGATGCACCCACTCACTACCATAAAATACATTGCCAGGTATTTTCAGACTGATTGCCGTCAACTCGTTACGTCGCACCTGCGCCGCTGATAAACGCTCTGATGCTGCTCCATGGAGTCCACGTGAAAACGCTCCATTTGCTGGTGTCACGACAGGCACTGGCTCTCGCGTCGCGCGCGCGCTGCTTTCATCGTCTGCTCTCGTTTTCCGTTTCATCTTTCGCATATATCAGCATCGAAGCACTCCTCTTGTAGAACAGGCTGAGTCCCGACGTATTCCGAAACACCGAAGGACAGATAAAATGAAACAGCGCGAGCAATAAGGTTTTTGTTTTTAACACGCTTATCGAAAAATTAAAAAATACACTTGATGTCTTGTTTACCAATAACAATGTCGCCCAATGTATTTTGTTTATGCCACCATTTTATATATGCAAGTGAAATGGACAACGTGAATTTTCCGGCGTACTATTACTTTTTTTTTTGCATTTTCGTTTTGAAAATTCTGGAATTACTGTCAGTACCACTCAAGGTTTAATCCTTATATCAATGTAATATCCAAACAGTTTATCACAAGATTTCAAGTTCCCTTCTGTTCAGAAAATGGCGCTGTTACAATAAACGCTAACACTGGACATAGGAGAATTACTTTTGCTCTCTTTTAATGTAAAATATATACGATGCATTAAATATGACTTCTGTTTTATCATCTGACAAGAGGAAGCCACTAGCCATAAAACACGATCTTAATATACTCTGAAAATAGATTTGACATCGAATACAAGATAGATTTTACTTTTGTGCCGATGTATTTAGAAAGTGCTGCAAACGATTAATTGTATTCATCTATATCAAACCAATAAAACAAGCGCTTGCGCACTTTAGAGAATGTGGTGTGTGCTATATGCTGTTTGAAATTTGCAAAATTTTGGCTGGAAATTTATAAACTTGTAGGCAAAATTTCGTCTAAATCATTTTTTTCCTCCCTCACTGGCCAGCCCTGAGACCTAATAAACCGCAGCTTAGGCATGCATCACTCCAGAGAATATTTAACATTAAGAACAATTAAATCCTAATCAGAACAATGACCTTATACACATTTAACACAACTATTATCTATTGTACTAAACTGGATCGCGGATCGGAAGCCGTCGGTCACCGCCGACGTCATTGCCCGACACCATGGCATACACGCAAGTCTGCGGGAAAATTTACAGAAAAGTAAGAATGTGGCTGGTATGCGTGGCGAGTATTACATTATGTTGTGCGTCATTACTACCCCGTACGTCAAATCGACAAATGTCAAACGTTCAAACGCGTCTCTTCCCGAGCTTTAGCGCACGCTGAACTGGAGAAATAACAGCAGTGGAAATGGAACGTCTTCGGAAAAGACGGAGTGATGATTGTTGAAAACGTTTGTCTTGACAGCGGCTTCGCGAAAGATTAGCGAATTCACGTAACTGCTATCGATCCGCTAAGCCCAACTCATCGGAAACCGCCAATGCCGCGGTAAGCAGGTATGCTGATATGCGATCACGCTGCATTATCATCGAAGTCCCTCTTACAGCAAAACATTTATTTCCAGAACTGTATCGGTTTTAATGTTCGTGCACAAATGACGACAGGCTCCCGAAGCAGCACCAGATATTGCAGTGCTAACAACAACAAACCCGCTTGTGGGGCAATTTACAACAACTTTACGTCTGTACACCAACAACATGACACTCGTCATTCACCTTGTAACCAGATACGCTTGCCAACCATAATATTAACTTTATTTCTCTTGTCTAATCAGACGCACAATAGGTGCTATGTATATTTTATCTTTAAGCGTAGACGTTGAAAATACTAACTATAACGAAGCAACAACAAACACGATATATTCAAACCAGAATCTAATCTTTAATTCCTCATCGCGTACACGAAGTACTGCAGCAATGCGCCTCCTGATTGGCTGCTGCCGCTTCCGTCTCCGAGGTGTCTGAGTTGATCCCTCCATTCGAGCTTAATTCCGATCTCTGGCAATTTGTAGTGATCTAGGCAACAATCTGGAACAACCCGCCAGCAACAATTCAAGGAAAACCTTGCATTCGAGAAACGACGAGGAAACGTACTTTCTCGCTTCTTTTCTTTTTTATAATCGTTATTTTCTCTAAGGAAGTGTGGGCAGGGAAAAGCTGCGGTGCCTTGACAGGCCCCTGCCCCCAACACTGACATCGAACACGTAGAAATTTCAACCTAAAATAATCAACTCCAACATGTAAGTACATTTAAAGTACAACTAACGAACGGAAATAACAATGAATAAACGCACAAAATACACCGGGTCAAGCCTAATATTGAAATAATGATAACACAAATATTATGACAATTAATCAACATAAATAACACACTATACATGCAGCACGCCATACGCCTACGCATACATCTAATACATACATACATGCCTCCCCTTACCTGATCGAAATAAACATAAGACACTACAAATATACAACAGGTCACATAAAAATACTACGGCGAAAATTATCTCTACAACAAGGTCACATAAAAATACTACAGCTGAAAATATAACAAAGAAAAATTCGAAAACTTGCATCAATAGATATGAGTGAAAACTCTGATGTTCAGGTAATAGTTATAATAGGTATGAAGTACAGATTGATGTCCACGGTATTTTCCATATTTTCAGGCAATCTATTGATGGTATATTTCAGCATTAGTTAATATAAAGGGGGGGGGGGGGGGGGGGGCATGTGTTATTATTATTACTACATTTTAAGAAGTATTCGTCATAAAACAACGTTTATAATGTTGTTCGTCAAACCTTACGATTTCTGACAATGGGCAAGATTAGTTATAATACGTGAACTACACTGTACTGTGCTGGCATGTCTGATGTGGCGTTGTACATATGACGTGACGTATGAAGTCGGCAAAAACAAAGAATTATATGAAGTTTTTGTGTTTTATGTGAATGTCTGTGTTTATTCATCCAGAAGCCCGTTAAACTGTTTAATTTCATGCCAATTCCCGATGAACTCATGAATTAGCAGGTGTCGAAACAGGTGCCGTGATTACCACTTGACCTTCTACTAGAGAAACTAAAGCCTGAACGGCGGACTCACCCCATCCGGTACAATGATATGTAAAAAAGAGCCGGTAAGCTACAGACAATCCCTTTCTTATGCCTCATATTTTGTCATGCTAAGTCGCTTATTAAACATCTTCAACATCAAAACACGAAACCATTCTACGACGACCTTAATAGAATAATGGCGAAGTATTTAATTCTGAGAGAGCGATCAGCATAAAACTGTGATGAAGATTGTATTCTTCGTTTCTTTACTGAGATTCACAACTGTTCAAAACTACTTGAATATGTCCCGGAAACACAACACATTTCTGTCGATTTATCGAATCAGAATGCAGTGCAGCTCCCAGTAATAAAAAACTTTTCTCGCCCAATAAATTTTCAAGAACTGGAAAGATGCTCGCACGAACTATTGACATTGTGTGAAGCCTACGTTGTTACATACGTGTTTTATTTTCTATGTGGTGCGGCTACCTGAAATTCCAAATGAAAAGCGACAGCTTCCCTGATATTATGTTTGGGGAATATATGCGCATCCTATTTAAAGGGCAACTCCGCTGTTCCGGGTCCATTTCACAAAGCACTACTAAACTCTACGTCTTCGAATTCGCATGAAGTAACGAATATTATTTATTAATCTTATTTAAACATCCTTTAATACCGAACCGAACTCGGTACGTCAGCAATATAAACCTCGTGTTGTCGCGTCATAAGCCGCATCTGTCGGGCTACGTGGTCTTGTGACGGTCGTGGCAGCGTAGATTACGACGCGGGTAAAATCTTTAATCTCGAACTCTCTTCGCGTAATGGGCGCTGAAGCGGCATCGTCAGCAGAAGAAGAGAGGCAAAGAAGGCGAGCTCATATCAATGACAGGTTTTCATCGCCGCGTCGCATGCAGTGATCACGTGGACGCCGTTGAGCCAACACCGGGAGGAGAAACTCATGACGTCATCGTTCAATTTCGCTCTGAGAAGTAAAAACAAACAAACCGCGAGAATAGACGTAGTCATGCCTTTGGCGTAGTGGCTCAATGTTGGCCGCTCCAACTCCGTCGCATTGACTGCGCTGACGATTGCGCCTCACGTCGCACGCTAGAGTTGGCAGATTTTGGCGACTTGACTCGTTTGAAAGTTTGCTGGCCAGTTTATTAAATATATAGACGGAATTAGATCGTGAATGACTGACATGGGGTCTTCCTATGATACTGAAGAGGGCTGCATAATTTTCTAAATATCAAAAATGAAAGCTTGGAGATTACTACCCAAATACAGCAGCGGTAATGAAGTGGCCTACCGACTCAGATATTTGCTTATGCACTGACTGGCCTACTGGGCTTGTTATAACTCGTACAGAATGGCGCTTTCGCAGACACTATCATCTTGCAATATCAGCTGCCCATGGATCTGACTGTTTATTCTGATACTTTATTAGGTTATTTTAGTATTCGTTTAAATTTGTTGTATTTCTTGCTTTGAAAGTGACGAAATCGATATCGGTGAGATGAAGCTGTTTTCTATTGAATACCTTTTTGTTTTATTTGAATTTCTGTGACTATGAAATTTGGGGTCAGGCTTTCAAGCTCGCCACTCGCGGCTTTATTCTCAGCCTCATCATTACCTGTACTAGAAAATTAAAATAAAATTTGCTATTAATAATATTATTGGCGTGATTGTGTATTTAATCCTCTTTTTAGATAACATGGGCTGCTAATGGGATAATAAATAATAATAATAATACATTTATTTTGTAAGTATGAGGCGGGACTATCGAAGTCAATGTTAACTATATGATGAAAATCTGTCAGCTAATGACAGTACTTCTACGGAGTTATCTACAATTTTATTTTCTTTGATAATATAGACTAGACTTACCTTGGGCCGTTTACTACAACCATACAAGGCCCTGCTAGATAATGGATTCGACGTCTACGTGAAGCATCTCATACCTTGCTCCCGCCACGGTGTCTTTGGCCCATGTCAACCCGCTGACTCAGCATCCTGGCCGCGTACATGGAAGGGCGAGAGCGAGGAAGCTTCTACGGTAACTGGCCTTGACTGCGTGAACAGGCCTAGGAAGCCAGTAGTGGCACATAGCAGAGGTTTGAACTGAAATGACCGACCTGTTCCGGAGAATGTTCTTGTCGTTGTATTGTTCTTGTTATGTAAAGTATCGGGGGGGACTAAGGGAGGACCCAGGTAGCATAAGCATGTTTCTCCTTACAAACCGGCAATTCAGCAGCAATGCACGCCTAACACCACGCTAAATGTTCCGCCTGTCCCATTTGAACTTCGAGCACTACTGGTAATATTCCTCTTAGCGAATTTGAAGACATGGTAAATTTCTACGATAAAACGTCGATGATCTACCATGCTCTGAGCGAAATACAGGCTGCCAATAAAGGAAAATTGTGACACTTGATAATGTTAGGAACGCAGAGCTACAAGAACTGCGCGGCAATATGCAGAAGTGAACAACCCGGAATCAGGAAACACACCGAGAACCTTTAATACAAACAAATATCGAGGCCTCGTCAATAATCTGAAGATCAAAGAATTGCCCTCAGATGAATGAGCTTGGATATATACCTGCCAACTCTCAATTCCCGGAACCTCCGAATTTTGATCACATCTCCCATACGGACACATTTATATAAATCCCAACTCCGCCGTAGTTTTTTTTTTTTATGACGCTTGTTAAATTATTACGCGTGTGTGGCTCATTGCGAGTTACTCGGAGTAGGTTTAGGTTACTCCGACGAATTTCCCGTTACAACTCAGAGCAGTAGCGTAAAACGAGTCGTCTCAAACGCCAAATTTTTTAACCTCTACGTACATTTACAGCTGATATGACAATAATCAATTATCAGGCCATCAGTGAATTGCAGAACGCCAGACTACAAAAATCGTAAAGAATACAGGCAACTGTGGAAATGTAACCATGTTGAATTATTTTAGTTTGGGGTAGTGAAACATCAAAACGTAGAAGGGACAGAAAATGAACAGGACGTTTGAGACGTCGTCTATTACGGTCCCTTCTACGGCCTGATGTTTCTTCACTTTGTTCTGGATTATTCAACGTGATTATCTCTTCGTGTTTCCAGGTTTAGTTGGAACCACTGATCTATTTGGAACAACACTTCAAAGCCAGAAAGTACTTGCAAGTATTTCGAAGTCATACATGTTTCTTCCGTGCTTTAGTAAAAACTTCGCGGAAACTGACTATTATGGATTCTGTACCATGTGCACCTGTGATGATAATAGCGCGAGGCAAGTTTTGACATGAAGATACACCTCGCTTCTGAAAACCATGCTCGTGCCCAAAATAGAAGAACGGGAACCACCAGCTGTTTACTTCAAAACAACTGCGAAAGGAGATGTAGAGTATTTTGCTCACAGGGTCTCTTGTCAAACTAAAAAAAGAAAATAATAATCTTCCACCCCCCCCCCCCATCCCGCGCGGCGGTCCCGAATTTTATGTTGCTAGGCTAAATTTTGAAGATATAGATAAAAAAATTAGCAGCATCATGGACTAACCCC